>PVJS01027702.1:0-26062 GCA_004027185.1 Glis glis
CAGATCTGCTTTCCTCGGAACGAGTCGCGCACACTCTACGTGGCTTCTCCCTTTTTATCTAAGTCCGAACCTATCAGAATTCTGCTGCCTACATTCAGGGCAGGGCTTTCTCTTTAATCTGCTGTTACACACCCAAAATCACATAATCTTGGGTGTGTCATGATCAGGTCAAGTTGACAACTTAGATTAACTATCACAAATGCCTATCTCAATATCTTGTATGGAGAAGGGTGGGGCAGTGGGGAGAGAGCCAGGGGAAAATTTACCAACTGCTGTGTGCATGTATGTCACTATCACTATGAACTACATTATGATTTGAGACTGTAATGCACCAATAAAAGTATAAAAATAAAAATAAATAAATAAAAATAAAATAAGAATATAGAAGAGAAAAAACAGAGGTTATAACAAACACAAGCAGATTAAACACAAAGTCTCAAAGTATACATAGTCAAGAGCATCAAATTCTATAATACAAGGAAGAAAAATACCTAAGTAATGTAGTAACCTAACATAGAAAAAAAATTTTATTTTTGCAGTACCGGGGATTGAACCCAGGAGCGTTCTACCTCTGCGCTACACCCCCGGCCCTATTTTTTTTATACTTTATTTTGAAACTGGGTCTCACGAAGTTGCAGAGGGCCTCACTAAGGAGAGAGAGAGAGAGAGAGAGAGAGAGAGAGAGAAAGGGAGAGAGAAAGAGAGAGAGAGGGAGAGCGAGTGCTGAGGCTGGCCGTGAACCCGGATCCTCTGGTCTCTGCCTCCCAAAGTACTGGGATTACAAGCATGCGCCACCACGCCCGGCCTAGAAAATTTTTTTTTTAAAGGTAGACAATGATTAGGCATATGGACAATGATTAGGCATGCAAAGAAAAAGGAAAAAAGAAGTGGCAATAGTAATTCCAGGTGAGGTAAATTCTAAGACAAAAGCATTTTAGATAACAGGTACAATCTACAGTGGAGATACATAGTCAAAAACCTATGAACCCAAGTACACATATTTAAAACACATAAAACAACTCTATTGGAAATATAAAGTGAAATTGACAATACCCAAATGTCACAGAAGTTATCATACACCCCTCAGTGTTTGACAGAACAAGTAGACAAAAAGAATTTAGCTAAGAGGAATGACATAATTGGAAAGATTAAACTAATATAAATTATTTACAACACAGAGAATTCACCTTAAAAAAAGTATTCAATGAAAGATGGCAGAATAGAGGAAGACAGTACGTTTTGGTTGCTTCGAGGCTTGGAACACAATCACCAGGAAGACTGCCTCTTGGCAGTAGAAGAAAAGCAGTCAGAACTCAACAGAAGAAAGACAGTGAAAACATGGGGGAATTGGAGGCAGCACAGACAGCAGAGGATGGAAAAAAAGCTCTGTGTATCTCATCTGCTGAGTGGAGAACAGAGGCAGCGCCATCTTGGTGAGACCATGCCAGGGCTGGTGGCTGCCAAACCCAGCAGCTCTCAGAGATCAACTCCAGCAAAGAAGCAGCAGAATTTTAATGAGCCAGTGGTTGCAGGAAACCATCATCAAAAGCAATTATACTCCTTTTCCCCTCGCTCGAATACTTCAAGACTCGACTCCCCAGACTGCCTAGCCATATTGCCCAGTGAAATCCTGCCACTGCAGCTGGATTTGGACCAAGAAATGAAAGGACCTTCCTGCAGGGACCCCAGTAGCTACAACTCTCCTTGTTAAGACCAACCAGCCAAATCTCCCAGCGAACTCCTGTGGCTGAAGCTGAACTCATTCCTTCCTGCAGGGACCCAAGCAGCACTTGTCAAGACTCTGAGTTTACAAACTACTCCAGATGGAGCCTGAACAGCTACAGGGACTTGCATGGAAATAAACAGACCCATGGGGTCTGTGAGTTTGCAAGTCATCCCTGAGGAGGTGGGGGCAGGGGGCTACAGTCAGACATGGCAGAAATGTGAAATATCAGATAGTCCCTAGAGACACACAGATGGGTGGGACCTAAAGTTTGCCATGCTCCTTCCTGCAGAGTCTCCCCAAATCACCACAGGACCGCCAGAAGTATTGTCTCTTGGTGAAATAACTCAGCCAACCGCATTACAGGTTTGGAAGGCTATAAACTCACTCCTGGCTATGTCTGGGTGGCACAAGGATCAAAGCCAGAGGCCAACAAAGTCTCACATAATTGCAGCTGCCCAGAGCAGCAGCAGTGTCCCTGGGGATAAATAACTGAGCTGCCCAAGCCCCAGGCTCAGAACAGCACACTCTCCCTACCAGAGGTTGGACCCTGAAAGCAGGGAGGCCAGGGGCCAGCTGGCACTCACATGATCACAGCTACAGGCTGGGAATGCAACAGTCTCTCTGCCAGCAGTTTTTGCCTTGCAATCACACATGCCAGTGACTGACAATGCTCTATGTGATTGCAACCAGCAGATCAGCAGTGGTGTCCCTGGGCCATCAAAGCTCAGCCAGCCGGGCCACAAGCATGGAACATAGTAATCTCTGGCCCTGCTGAGCTTAGGCCCAGTGTCCACAGAGGCTGGAGGTCAGCCCTCTGCAGGGTTTCATGTGTTCACAACCAGCAGAGCAGCAGTGGTGTTTGTGGGGCATTAAATCCCCATAGGATTTAATAGAACATCATAGAACACAGGCTCTGAATGGAACACAGGCTTCAAACATCATGGAACACAGACTGTGAATGGAACATCATAGTCTCTGGCCGTGCTGAGTTTGGACTTGGAGGGCATGGTGGCCTGCACCCAATCAGAGACTCCTGTTTGCCTGCACTAAGAATTATATCTTGTCTATGGGGGACAAACTCAAATGTTTGATTATATGAGACAGATTTGTAGAGGCAAATCTACAAAACCCCCAACACAGGCCTTATTATAAAGGTATAACAAATAGACACAGAACTCACACACAAAGAGGAAGAGGATGACAAAAGCAATACAAACCTGAGAACCTTGAAAACATGAGAATGAAGACCAACAAGGCAACGATAAACTCCTACAACTCAACAACAAGGGAGACCACCAACACTGAGCTGCAGAAAATGTCAGGAGAATTTAGAATTTTGATTTTCAAAGGTCACAGAAAAGAAATCAGAGAAGTATATAGGAAATGAAAGAAACATAACTAGAGAAATTGAGGCCCCAAGTAAGAACCAAAAAGAAGCCTTGAGTGAAATGGAAGAGTCAATAAATGAATTAAAGATCTCAATAGTAACCACCTCTGGCAGACTAGACCACATGGAAAATAGAGTCTCACTCTTGAAGGACAACTCACTCAAAACTGACCACACAGTTAACAATATAGAGAAGACAATACGACAACATGACCAGAACACCCAAGAAATATGGGATAATATGAAACTTGGGAGGCTGAGACAAGAGGATTACAGATTTGAAGCCAGCTTCAGCAACTTAGTGAGACCCTGTTTCAAATAAAAATAATAAAATAGGGCTGGGGGTATAGGTCAGAGATTGATGCTCTTGGGTTCAATCCCCAGTACCAAAACAAGAACAACACACTTAAAGTAATTAATCAGATGCTTGGGAAATAAGAACATGTAAATCTACTTTGCAAAGCAAAAATTATACAGGTTACCTTTTCTTATTACTTTGTAATAAAATAGAAATGAACAGCAAAGATTTAAACAATAACAAAAAATCCTCAAATGTTCCAAAGTTAAAAACAAAAATTAAAAAGCACCAAATTAAAACATCACCCTCAGCCGGGCGTGGTGGCGCACGTTTGTAATCCCAGTACTTGGGAAGCTGAGACAGGAGGATCCGGGTTCGCATCCAGCCTCAGGTACTTAGTGAGGCCCTATGCAACTTAGTGAGACCTTGTTTCAAAATAAAGAATAAAAAATAGGGCTAGGGGTGTAGCTCAGAGGTAGAATGCTCCTGGGTTCAATCCCTGGTACTGAAAAAAAAAATCACCCTCAATGCCTCTTGTATTTAAGAGCATTTTAATTTCATCCTGTGGTGTGCAAAAACCAGAGAGTCATATAAATTAGCGCAGATAAAGGAGGCACGTTGCTAAGCTACATGAACTGGGACACAAACAGAAATGACATCAGAACAAATCAAGGAGCCTAGTTCTCTGCTCCTCTGTCAGGGACATCTATCTCTCCCTTTCCTCTCTCCTCTGCCCCTGTTGTCAGTCCCTGATACAGGTCCAGAAACAGTAGTCAGACTAATGTTCACATATGGTGTGTTGTATTTATGATCTCAAATGAAGACATTTAGTTTCTGATTTTGTGTGTGACTTGTTTATAATAAATTAGCATCCCTGGGCCTGGAAACTCCAAGACAGAGGCAAAATGGAATTTGTGTGCACTCCAGGAGGGCTTGACCCTGGACCATGGTGATTTGCACTGTGAGGCAGCATGAACAGCCTTCTTGGCAGCTTCTGTCCTTCCACCTGCACCAAGACAAACAGCACATCGTTTTGTTCAAACTACGATTACAGGCAGGCATCTGCACTTGCCCATTATATAAGGTTAAATTTTAAAAATAAGCCTGGTGCAGCAGTGCACGCCTGTAATTCCAGTACTTGGGAGGCTGAGACAGGAGGATTGCAGGTTCACCAGGATTGCCAGCCTTAGCAACTTAGTGAGACCTTGTTTCAAAATAAAAAATAAATAGGACTGGGCATCCTATTTATTTTCGGCATGTAGCTCAGAAGTAGAATGTTCCTGGATTCAATCCCCAAAACTGAAAAAAATAATTTTAGTTCTTACAGACATAAAATTACCTTGAAAATAACCTTACATATTTTTCTGTTCCCTTTGATATCAAATAGATGAGATAGTATTGTGCTTTGTTAAGTTGAAAAAGAGGATAAGTAGAAGGGAAAAAATAGTGTCTATGGTGATGCTTACAAGTATTTTTACTTCTTTTTTTTTCCTACTTTGATGCGCAAATCCGGCTAATTACTGCTCTATACCTCAGTTCCTTGTTGGGCAAGTGCAGGTGGAGGGGGGTATATGTCAGAACATTCCTTATGCACCTGAGGCTGTAACAGAATGAATGAAGGAAAGAAGCTGCTGCTTGCCGGATCCAGTGACAACACTAGCTGCTTGTTGGCAGTGAGAAGTTCAGTCCTGGCTGAAGAGTCAATAAATCACTCCTGTGATTTACCTTCTGAACCCGAGAAATGTGTTACTATAAAATGATTTTTATATATTACACATGAACTAATTTACTGGACTAATAGACTTTCTTACAAAACCGACACAAGTAGTAGAAGAGGGTGAGATCCAAATCAATAACTATTATTACCAATTCTTTTCAACAAATGCATCCTGGAGTGTGACAGATTGTATGTGAAAGAGATCACACAGAATCGGAGGATGGTTGGGAAACCCACTATGCAGGTAGGAGACTAGCAGGAAAGATGTTGCAGTTCTGCACAAAATGAGGCCTTGAAGGTACGGTGGCAAGAGGGGAGGAGTTTGGGAAATATTAGGAGGCTAAGGTAACCTGGTAATTTGTTTGTGAGGGTAGTGAGGGAGATGGAGTCTGGCGCCTGCCTCCTCCGCTTTGGCTCTGCTGATATTTTAACCGGGCCAGGGGCTTGGACAATATTATCTTGCCTTACATTCTGGGGCTCGATGAGCTCCAGCTCCTCATGGAATGCACGAGCATATTGCAAATCATTAGACTTAGGTGAGGGGAGAGGGAAAAGTCCGCCCTAGTAGGCTGTTGGTAGGCTGAAAATGGTCCCCTGAAAATATTCAATCGCCAGAAGGTGTGAATATGTTATCTTATATGGCAATAGGGATGCAGTGGCTGTGATTAAATGAAGGATCTTGAGGTGGGGAGATTGTCCTGAATTATTCCAGCAGGTCCAATGTAATCACAAGGTCTTTAGAAGACAAAGGCAGGGAGGTCTGAGTAGAGGAAGTGACTAAGACTGTGCAGGAGAGGGAGAGGAGGTACTGTGATCACTGAAGAAGAGGTCCGAGTGATATGGGGCAACCCGCTACAGAATGTGAGATCCTCTGGGAATCAGATAGAGCCAGACATGGATCGTCCCTCCTACCTCCAGGGGAGTGCAGCCCTGGCCACCCATTTTGTACTTTGACTTCCAGAACTGTAAGATAATAAATCTGTGATGTTTTAAGCCACCAAGTTTGTGGTAATTTGTTGCAAGAGCAATAGAAAACTAACACATACCCACTTATATTATTTATGTCTTTGCTTCTTCCAGCTTTCCTTCACTTTCTCAACAATATTTATGGGGTGTCTGCATGCTGAGCACTGTGGAATATTTCAGTGAACAGGATGCGGACCCTGGCTTCTAGCACTTTACAGCGTGGGTGGAATTGTCATCAGAGAGGTACTTCAGTGGACGACATGGTGAATTTCTCAACCTGTAGCAGTTGAAGGAGCTCAGAGTAATTTCTTACTTTTCGTTGAACGTTTGGTCTTGAACATGTCTGGCTTCATGCTGGAATGACCCTAGCTGCTAGTAACATCTTGCAAATTCAACAGATAATTTATACTGGGGTCACATTCACAGACCACCTGTGCCAGGGCCGTGGGGTAGGTTGTGGAAAGGACAAAGAACGTGCCCGGAGATGGCATGAGAGACATGTAATTTATTGGTGGAAGCTTACGAGAGATCAGTGACCGCTCCAAGACTTCAGTGGTGACAGGCTGACTAATAGCACCTCCATCCCTCACGGTGTTTCGCCAAGCGGCCCCTCCTCTCCCTCACGGTGCTTTGTCCAGTGACAGTTTGCTGCATGAATGACACATATTCTTTCCACAGTGCCCTCAGTTCTGTACCTGTCCCCACTCAGAGAAGGTTTTTTATGTTGGGCTGCAGAAACAGTGACATTATTAGCATCAGTTTGCTTAGCTTGCTTATATGACCAGCAGCCCAAGGAGCATCTGTCCTGACGAACACTCAAGAAAGCAGCTTTCTAAAGATAATGCTAACCTGCCCTCGTTCTCAGTGTGTGTAAGAGAAAGCCAGTATCCTTTAAGTTAGTATGCATCTACACTCTCTGCCCAACCTTGCTCTCATTGTTCCCTTAACTTCTCTAGGTTTTGGGGAACCAAAAGGGAGCATTCAGGGGCATGGTGTTTTACTGTCCCTTTTTTCTTTAGGGACAATACAATTGTAAACCTTATTATAGATATATGTTTAAAAATATTTCCAGCTGGGCGTGGTGGCATATGCCTGTACCAGTACTTGGGAGGCTGAGATAGGAGGATCACAGGTTCAAGGCCAGCCTCAGCAATGGAGCAAGGCCCTCAATAACCTAGCAAGACCCTGTTTCAAAATAAAAAGTTAAAAGGGCTGAGGGTGTAGCTCAGAGGTAGAATGACCCTGGGTTCAATGCCCAGTATAAAAAAAATATATGTATGTATGTATATACATAAGCATATATACATAAGAATATATATGCATATATATACATAAGAATATATATGTATATATACATACAAATATATATATATATTTATTTTTTTTAATTTATTACATTTATTGGTGCATCATAATTATACGTTTTGATAAGTGTCAGGGTATCAGAAGCATGCATGCACACATTGCTCATTTAGCCCTCCCTCAAATCCCACCCTATACCCTCCCCCTTCCCTCCTTTCCATGCTCAGCATAGTGATCGACTCTGATAAGTTTGTGTATATACATCATGTGTATTTCCCTCTTCCCACCTCCCATCTTCCTCAGTTAGGTCGCCTTCTTTGCTCAACTAAAGTATTCACCTTCTCTGTCTGGGGTTCCCTTCTAAGTCCCATTCTCTCTAGCTTCCACATATTAGGGAGAACATCTGACTTTTCACTCTTTGTGACTGACTAATTTCACTTAGCATAATCTCCAGTGCCCTCCATTTCCCTGTAAATGATGTAATTTTTTTCTTCTTTATGGCTGCGTAAAATTCCATTGTGTACATATCTCATAGTTTTGTGATCCATTCATCTGTTGATGGACATCTTGGCTGGTTCCAAAGTTTAGCATTTGTGAATTGTGCAGCTATAAACATAGATACACATGCATTAGTCTGGTAGTTTGGTTTCAGTGCTTTTGGGTAGATGCCTAGAAGTGGTATTGCTGGGTCATATGGTAGGTTCATTCCCATTCTTCTGAGGATCCTCCACATTGTTTTCCAAAGCGGTTGCGCTAATTTGCAATTCCACCAACAGTGTAGTAGAGTTCCTACTTCTCCACATCCTCGCCACTTCGTGGCCTAGGACATGGTCTATTTTAGAGAAGGTTCCATGAGCAGCTGAAAAAAATGTGAATTCAGCTGTAGTTGGGTAGAATATTCTGTATGTGTCTACTAGGTCCATTTGGTTTATGGTGTTCCTTAGGTCTGAGGCATCTTTACTGACCTTTTGTCTTGAAGATCGATCTAGTGGTATGAGAGGTGTGTTGAAGTCTCCCAATATTATTGTATTGGGATCTATGTGTGATTTAATGTCAGGAAGAGATTCTTTTACGAAAGTGGTTGCACCTATGTTTGGAGCATAAATGTTGGCTATTGTTATATCCTCTTTCTGGATTGTTCCTTTTTCCAGTAAGAAATGACCTTTGTCTCTTCTGATAAGTTTAGGTTTGAAGTCTAATTTGTCTGATATCATAATTGGTACTCCTGCTTGTTTTCGAGTTCCATTAGTGTGAATTACCTTGCTCCATCCCTTCACCTTTAGTTTGTGCATATCTTTACTTGTAAGGTGTGTTTCTTGCAGGCAGCATATAGATGGATTGTGATTTTTAATCCATTTTGCCACCTTATGTCTTTTGATTGGGGAGTTGAGGCCATTTATATTCAGCATGATTATTGAGAGATGATTTTTCATTCCTAACATTTTGAGATTTAATTTCTGTTTGAGGTAGTGTTTGTTCTTTGCCTAGTTGTTTGTTTGATGGAAATCACTGTTTTTCTGGTTCTGGAATTTCCTTATTATTTCTTCTTTGTAATTAATCTCTTTGAGCATATTCTCTCATGCTGGTTTGGAAGACATAAAGTCTTTCAGCTTCTGTTTGTCATGGAAGGTTTTTATTTCTCCATCAAATTTGATAGATAACTTTGCTGGGTAGACAAATCTTGGCTGGAAGTTGTTTTCTTTCAGAGTTTGGAATATGTCGCTCAGGCCTTCCTGGCTTTCATGACTTGGTTTGGAAGGTCGGAGTGATTCTTATTGGTTTGCCTCTGAATATTACTTGGTCTTTAACTCTCGTTGCCTTTAAGATTCTCTCCTTGGCTTCTATATTAGTCAATTTGATTATTAAGTGGTGTGGTGAACCTCTTCTCTGATCCTGTCTGTTGGGGGTTCTATATGTTTCCTATACCTGTGTATCGACCTCTCTTTCTGTTTGGAAAATTTTCTAATATTACTTCTCTGAATAGATTATTGATTCCTTTAGTTTCAGCTTCTAATCCCTCTTCTATGCCTATTATTCTTAGGTTTGCTCTTTTAAGACTGGCTGAGATCTCTTCAATGTCCAATTCCTGCTGTCAAATTGTTTTTTCTAATTTATATACTGTGTGTTCATTTTTGGAGAGGTCATCTTCTAAGAGTGAGATTCTGTTTTCCATGTGGTCTAGTCTATTGTTGATGGTCTGTATTGATGCCTTCATTTCAATTATTGCATCCTTCACTTCCTTCAGAGCTTCTTTTTGATTCCTGTTCAGGGTGTCAGATTCTTTGCTTATTTGATCCTTCATTACTTTCAGGCTCTCTCTGAATTCTTTTCAGAAATCCTGTATCATTTCCTCTATTGAAGTTCTGAATTGTCCTTCTGGCAAGCTTTGCACTTCTTTGTTGGCGGGTTCTGTTGTTGTGGGATTGTGGGGCTCATTGTTTCTTTGCTATTCTTCCTTTTCATGATTTCAGGTTTCTTATGTTTATACCTTTTTGCTTTTGGTAGCTTTCTCTCTCTCACTCTGTAGGTATCCTATGTCTAATCCTTCTTCCTTTATAGTTTCTTATCCTGGAGGTAGATAGTTGCTACTAGGTGAGCCTTAAAGGTGAATAGCCTTTATTGAATGGTTATTCTCACTTGCTCAGTATAATGTCCATTTTCAGGCCCAATTCTTGGTCTCCTTCAGTGATTGGGACCCTTGCCTGGTGCCTCTCACTATCTGTGCAAGCGACCAGTGCCACTATTGCCCCCTCACGGCAAGCGTGGGTCTCCACGTTCTCCACTTTGGTTGTCCCTATGTCTCTCTCTGTCTACACTTATGGCAGGTGTCACCAGTAGGGGGCCCCAGGCTTGTGTCTCTCTTTGCCTACAGAAGCAGTGGGTGTCACTTTCCCCCGATTCTGTGCAAACACGGAACTCCACGTTTTCCACAGAGAGGGCTGGTTTAGTCCAGTTTTCCCCAGGTACCACAGCTGTATGTCCTGTGGTGCTCCCTGGGGACTCTATAAGGGTGCTGCAACCCACGGGCTGCAAGTGTGTCTCACCCAAATGTTGCCAGGGACTGTCTGCTTATCCACACATCTACCGCTTCCCACAACAGACCCCACTGCCACCTCCCCCGGGGCAATCAGCATCGTTTCAGACCCTGTGAGTCGCTGTGGCCATGCTGGGTGGTCTCCCCCTGGGGCGGCTTGTTGACTTACGGTCTCGCTGAGCACTGCTCTTAATCTCTGCTGGGGGGGGGGCTCAGCTGCTGCTGCAGGCTCTGGTCAGGCCTCTGGGCCCTGGTGACTCTGCCGAGCATGGATCGAACTGCTACTCACTTTTGTCGCTGATGCTCTGCAGTGCTGGTTTTAGAAGAGCTCCCTGGCTCCTTTGTTGGTGGCCTGCAGAAGTTGCAATGCCAGTAGCCGCTGGCGTGGTCTGACCAAGATGGCGCCGCTGCTGCTTCTGCTGACGCAGCAGTTTGGGTCTGTGTCGCGTGTGGAGCGAGTCGCTGCTTGCCTTCACTCTGCTATTCTGCAGCTGCTGGGTTCACAACAGTCGCTGGCATCTCTGTTGGTCTTGTGTAGGAGCCACAATGCTGGTAGCCGCCAGTAAGGTCCTGCCAAGATGGCGCCGCTGCAGCCGCTGTAGCCGCCGCCGTTTGGTGTGTCGAGTGTGGAGGAGCCGCTGCTTGCTTTCGTCTCTGCTGATCTGCAGTTGGACTCACAGCAGGTCTCTGGCTTCTCTGCCCGAGGTGTGTGGAAGCCGCAATGCCGGTAGCAGCCGGCGCGGTCCGGCCAAGTGGCGTTGCCGCTGTCCCTTAGGTAAGGCGCTTGGAGCTTTTTACTTTCCTCTGTTTTGTCTTCTGGCTTTGATTCTGTGTTTCAAACATTTTTTCAAACTTTTCGTTGTTTACTTCAGGTTTTTGTTGCGTTTCTTCTCCTGTCGAGGAGTTGCTTTCACAGTGATTGAGATCCTAGTCTCAGAGAGATCGTAGTGTGGTATGTCCCTTGGGCGCCATCTTGGATCTTCATATTTATTTATTTATTTATTTATTTGCAGCACCTGCCTCATTACTGTTTGTTCAGTTTTCTGATCAGCCAGTGCATGCCGTTCTCTTCTGACCTTGCGTCCACAGGAGCTATCTGTACCATCTTCCCGGTGCCTGGTGCCTGCCTATGGCACCCAACAGTCTAGAGCTGCAGGGAAGCTGAGCCTCATTCCAGGCCGGGTCATGGCTCAGGCTGGTTGGTGGTTGCCTGGGGACGCACTCATGACTGGAAATATAGGAGCTGGGGAGCGAGAGTTCAGCAGAACTCTGCTTTGTGTGTTTGGAAGGGGTGCATCTGGAGAAGCCTTTGTGGGTGAGAGAGGAGACACCTATTTGCCAGAAGCCCACTCCCCCAGGAAGCCACAGCCTGACTGGGCTTATGCCTTGGTCAGGCCCTGGCCCTGCTTGCAGAAACTTGGCTCAGTCTTGTTCTCAAGACCATGGAAGGTAAAAATGGCCCAGATGCTGCCTCCCGACCTGGCCGTGGTTTCCCATCATTATTGCATAAGGCTTGACTCAGAGATGGTAAAAGAGGTTGTTCTCAGCCAAGGGCAGTGCAGACACCCTGGGATTTATTAGCCACTGGGTTGCTGTTAAGAGAATCCTGGTTAAAATTGCCCCAATTACCATCTCATTTACTGGAACTGAGAATAGTTATTTTAAACGTTGGTATTCTTAGGAAAAGAGGCATTTTAAGTTGGTAAACAACCCATTAGGTGAAACTAATATGGAGATCTTTGCTTAAGAGGAAGACCCTGAAGGTATCAGAATGGAGCTGATGATTTTCCTAATTAAGTGAGTGTCTGGGGGGGCAGGACACAGAGGACAGAAAGGAGGAGAAACTAAACTTTGAATTCTAGCCCTGAATTTTGGAAAATGTGCTCAATTCATCCAACATTACATGGTCATATGTGCCACACATTATACCTGGAAGTTAAGAAAGAAAGAAAGAAAGAAAGAAAGAAAGAAAGAGAAAGGAAGAAAGGAAGGAAGGAAGGAAGGAAGGAAGGAAGGAAGGAAGGGAAAGATAGAACGAATGAATGAAAGAAAGAAAGAAAGAGAAAGAAAGAAAGAAAGAAGAAAGGAAGGAAGGAAGGAAGGAAGGAAGGAAGGAAGGAAGAAAGGAAGAAAGAGAAAGATAAAGAAAGAAAGAAAGAAAGAAAGAAAGAAAGAAAGAAAGAAAGAAAGAAACAGACACACAGGCAGAAAGTCCCTCCTTTGAGATTGTTGCTTCTTTTAACAAGGAGATTTCTACCCAGAAAAATGATAGGAAGTTAGGTAAGTGCCTTGCACGCAGGGTGATTTTCTCCGAGGAGGCCGGTGTCCTTCTAGTCACCTTACGTCCCCACTCCTCAGCTTGACAGTTGAGAAGCAGCCCCCCCCCCCGACCCTCAGCTCTCCTCTACCCCTGGCTTCTCACGACTTGTTCCTTCACATTAGCCTCAATTTTCAGCTCCACCAAGGATTCTCATTCTTATCAGACTCTTCTCATTATACAATATATTTTGGAATGCTGTTTCTACTATATTGAAATTAGAATAGGAAATAATATAACTTGCTATATACAAACTTAAAAACAGCAGTCATAGCAATAGGATGCGATACAGTAGGTTGGCTGAGGGCCTGAGCCTGGAGCCAGCCCACGTTTGAATGCTCTGTCCTTGCCATGGAAATTTAGCAAGTTTGCTTTTCTCCTCTCTGCAGCGGGGGTAGTGGTAGTACCTGCCTCAACGGTTATTGTGAAGACCAAGTGAGCTATATGCATATCTCTTAAAAATATGTCTGGCACACAACAAACCCTCTACCTCTATCAGCTCTTAATACTGTAAATAAAATATACAGGATAAATAAAAGAAGTTTATAATAAAACAATATATAGTTGAATATATAAATGGCCAAGCATGACCGCACTAGAAAAACAAGTGAAATAGTCACACTCCAATTTATAGTGAATAAGTTGTGATTTCAGCTATGTGAGATAATACGTGGCCAGGTCCAGTGGCACAGCCTGTCATCCCACTGACTCAGGAGGCTGAGGCAGGAGGACTGCAAGTTAGAGGCCAGCCTAGGTAACTTAGTGATACCCTGTCTCAAAATTAAAAAAATAAAGGTCTGGGGATTTAGCTCACTGGTAGAGCACCCCTGGGTTCAATCCCCAGTACCACGAGAAAAGAAATATTTAACTAAATATTATTGATACTTCTAAAAAACTGTTTAGTGTTTAAACAAACCCTAACTAAACATATTTGCATACCTATGTCACATCACAACGAATGTGACAACTCCTAATGCAGACTGACACAAGACCTATGTCACAAGCAGGGCTGTAGTACTAACGTGATGTTCTGAAATGGAGAATGAGTCTTTGAAAACTCCAAACAAAACACATTTGGAAGACATATTTTAAAACGATAGCAGCATTCCCGGAACAATGTGTAGTAAAACCATGCAAAAGTTCCTTTGTTTCTAGACTCAGGTAGAATCTAAATACATGAAAAAATAATATTCATAGAGTATAGGAATATCCATTTATGTACTATTAGTCTCCATATTGGTCTCACCTAATGGGTTGTTATTATCAGCTTTAAAACACCTCTTTTCCTAAGAATTCCAGTGTTTACAATAACTATTCTCAATTTAAGTAAATGAGATAGCAATTGGGGCAATTTTAGCCAAGGTTGTCTTGTAACAGCAAACTACTGGCTATAAATCCCAGGGACTGGGCAATACCATACTATAGTATAAATACTATAGACATAATATATGAATATACACAGTATACTAGACTCAGGTAGAGTCTAAATATATGAATAAATACTATTCATATAATATATAGATATCCATATATGTATATCTGTATATATGTTTGAATCCAGACTCTGCCATTCTTTGTCATGAGGGACTGTTCTTTATTTTTATTTTATTTTATTTTTTTGTGGTACTGGGGATGGAACCCAGGGGCATTCTACCTCCGGGCTACACCTCCAGTCCTATTTTATTCTTTTATTTTGAGACAGGTTCTCACTAAGTTGCGGAGGGCCTCACTAAGTTGCTGAGGCTGGCCGTGAACCCAGATCCTCCTGTCTCAGCCTCCCAAGTACTGGGATTACAAGCGTCCCCAAGTACTGGGATTACAAGCGTGCTTGTGCCACCACGCCCAGCTCTGCTCATGGTTTTGAGGGACATCAAACTCAACCTTGCCATTTCCACCTCTCCCCCAAAGCTACAAATGCCTGGAACAATTCTCAATCCCTATGACAACCCCCCCCGAAAACCCCCCGCCTCTAAAATGCCCCTTAGGAGGCTGAACCAGCCCAGTGAGAATGATGTTGCGAGCGTCAATTCATTGATCTGCACCTTCATTCACCGTAAGGACAGTGCGTCCCTGCCTCATTTTTCCCTGTCAGTATCTCATCTGTGCTTCAAGGACCAGAGTATCTGCTCTGCCAGCCACGAGGCACATCCAACCAGATCCTTTCCCTCCATCCCTGACCTTCCACGGTCCTTCTGTTCAGCTCCATCACCTGGCATTTATCACATGCCGCCTGTTCGTTCTCCAGGTCTGCTACATTCTCTGCACCCTTCCTCTTTCTGGGTGCATAGCCCCCAGGTTCTAGCACACATTGCATAAATACATCAAAGAATAAATAGAGCAGGAAAGGGGTTTTCTATTTAATTAGTGAAAAGGTGAAAAAAATGTTTCATGCATAAATCCGGGGTGGTGTTAGATGTGTTGGAGACAATGCATATTTTTCCAGAAGAGCTTGAGCATTGATATACTTTCATGTATAACGCTAACATTGTTTTTTTAGGTACTGGGGATGGAACCCAGGGGCATTCTACCTCTGAGTTACACTCCCAGCCCTTTTTATTTTTTGTTTTGAAACAGGGTCTCACTAAGTCGTTGAGGATCTCACTGCATTGCTGAGGCTGTCCTTGAACCTGAGATCCTCTTGTCTCAGCCTCCGATGTACTGGGACTACAGGCATGAGCCACCACGCCAGGCTAACACTAACATTTTTTTTTGCTACACTGATTTCAAGTGCTGAAGCTCAGAGAGCCATTGGCATTATCTGTATACACGCCTGACCAGCATCCTCCCAAATCAGCCATACCGCTGTGCGTTACATGTTCAAAGCATGAACTTAAATCCTGCTTTTAGGGATGGGCTTGGCACTGTCTGAACCAAAAGGGTCTCATGATTTAGTGTTCATTAAAGTTCAATAGCAAAGCTTAAAGGCTACCTCTCCCAGAGGGATTGGCAGCGCAAGAAGGAAATACTTTAAAAAGAAAGGAATAAAACTGTAATCAGGGCATTTTGGGCATTGGAGAGCGAGTCAGGGATGTTTTATAGACGGTGTTAGAGTGGCTCCAGGCAGCCTGCAAATCATAGCTTTTCTGAGAGATGGCTTATGTTCTAGAATCTTAAAGTATAAAATTATACCCTTCATAAGGAAAATCTGTTTAAATATCAGTTAGCTGAACGGTCATTTACTGAGGGCACTACAAATCTCAAAAATGATCCATTCCTGCTCTCAAAGAGCTGACAGTCCAGTTAGGGAGCCAAACTTTTAAACAAGTCAGCTGCATAATTTGCAGGGCCTATTTAAAAATGACACTATGGGGCCCTTGTTCATAAATTATTAAGAATTTCAAGAGGCTGACAACAGAGCATTAAACCATGCATGGGAGCTTCTAAGGACAGGGACCTGGGGAATGCATGTCACATGCCCTGTGTAAACATAATTATAGTAACATCCAACGAGGTACAAAGAACTGCGTAGATGAAGAGATAGTGGCTATGGCTGAAGGATAAACCTTGAAAAATGAACTTTTGCTAAACAGACAACTGGGCATCTGGAAGGCTCTAGGCAGGCGGAGCTAAGGGGAAAGTCACATTCTCTTCCATAATCTTCTCCACTGACCCAGATCGCAGAAATCTTGTCATTTCTATATTCCGGGCTCAGGCTTTTCTGTTGTAATTTGACAATTTCAGACATTGTCTGTTGACCTCAGATACCAAGAGCTGAGGGTTTGGCTCGCTTGGGAACTCCTTCATCTCCATTCTAGTTAAGTCCCATTATAATTGACTCCATGTTTAGTGTTTCTGTGGGTTATTGGGTAACTTTTTAAACAATATGCTTATACTTTTGTTTTTTGCTTGAGTAGCATCTCCTGACTTCCCATATTGGAAGTTAACCCCTCATACCTCTTTGCCTCCTCCCTAATGCCCCAGCGCTCTCCAGTGGAAACTTCCACATTAATGGAATGGTTCCATATCTGGGCTCTTCCAATATGGCAGCCACTGGACAGAAATGGCCACTGAGCACTTGAAATGTGGCTAGTATGACTAAGGAACTGAAGTATTTATTTCATTTAATTTTAGCTAACTAAAATTTAATTTCCAGTGGTTTAATGGCTACTAATGGCACAGCATACTTTAGCTTTTATATTGTCAAAGCTTTTTATAGTCTGAAAATCTTTCATGTCTTCTCCATACCTTAATCCTCAAAGTTGAAAATTATAAGTATTACATTGTTATGACTATAACATTATTATTTATTTTTACAGCCAAAGTGTATAGAGCAGCTGCTTTTCTGTTCTTTTTCCTGCTTTTATTTTTATTTTGGGGTGTTTTCTGTTTTTTTTCTATTTTTCTTGCTTTGACTTTGCTGCCTCTTCAGATTGTGTCATCATTCAAGGGTATTGCCACACTCTGTGACCCATTTTTCCATAAGATACTTTGTTTCTAGAACCTTCTCTTCTCTCCTCTTCTGCTTTGGTCTGATGATTTGCTGTCCAGGTCTGCTGGTTTATTCTTATCAAGTACCTCCCCTCACAACACTCCTGGGGTGGGTCTTTCTCTCCTGGATTCCACTTCTTCCATCTTTTGGTCTATTCCTTTGTTTTGCAAGGTTCCATCATTGAGTAATTTCCTAGGAAAGGGGGAGTAGGAGGTCATCTTTCTGAGTCAGCTCTTGTGTCTGAAAATAGTCACGTTCTACCTTCATACTTTAGTTCAGTTCAGGGCTCAGCAACGACCGCCCACGGGTCAAATCTGGCTCACTGTTTCTGTACAGCTTGTAAGTGATAACCTATTTTCACATTTTTAAGTGCTTGAAAAAATTAAAAGAAGAAAAAGAACATTTTGTGACACATGAAAGTTATAGGCAATTCAAACTTTGGTGACCATAAATAAAATGTGATTGGAGCACAGCCTTGTTCATTCATTAATATATTGGCCATAAATAAAATTTGATTGGAATGCAGCCTCATTCATTCATTAACATATTGACCATAAGTAAAATTTGATGGGAATGCAGCCTCATTCATTCATTAACATATTGTCTGTGGCTGCTTTCATGCCATAATGGCAGAGGTGAATAATTGAACAGAGACAGGCTGATCCATGAATTCTAAAATATTTACTATCTGGCTTATTATAGAAAGTTTGTCAGTTCCTGGTGTAGGTAGTTAGAGTGAAAACTCCTAAGTTCTCACTGTGACCCACATAGGACATAATCATAATTGTGGGTGACCTTCACCTCCCCGACCCCTTCTGCTCATAGCCATGTCTGCCATCTGACTGTTTCTCCAGCACCAGGAGACTCTGGGGGCAGCAGGACTTTGCATTTGCTGTTCCCGCGACATGCGATGCTGTCTCTCAGCTGTCCACACAGTGAAGGGTCACTCCTTCCCTTTCTCAGGTCTTTGCTCACACGTCAACTTCTTTGTGAGTCCTTCTCTGACCATCCATCCAATGTATAGCCTCTCCCTAGACTCTACGTATTTCCTATCTGCCTTATGTTTTTCTCTTAGGCACTTATTTCCACTTACATTATATTTACTTTCTTATTTTGCCTCGAGAGCACTCCATCCTTAACGGAGCATGAGGAAAGAACCTCCCTGAGGACAGGATTTTGTTTCCTGCTATACTCCCAGAGCCTAAAATAGTCTTCAAAAGAATTTGCTGAATCAGCAAATATAGAAATCTAGGGTGAAATTCAGATTTCTCAGACCTTTGAAGGTTTTGCTAACTGGCCTTCTTACCTTCCATGCTATTTATGAGAAATTTGGTATCCTCCAATTCTCATTTCTATGGAAGTGATCTGTTTTCTTTATTTGGGAGCTTTTAAGATTTTCTCTTTATCCCTGGTGTTAGGAATTCATACATTGACTTGAAATTCTTCATCCTGGGTACTTAATGAAACATTTTAATCCAAATACCTATGGACTTCAATTCAGGGAAGTTCTGCATGTTGTTTCTTTGATGGTGTCATTGAATAATATTTCCCAGGAGATTCACTTGAATTTATTATCCAACCCTCTTGTTAAACTCTTTACCTAACAACCATGTTTGTAATACCCAAAGGTTCTTTCTTGTTCCCGGGTTATTTATCTCTCTTACCATCCTGTACTTTATGAAGGATATGATATCTTCATGAATCTCTCTAAGGATACTGATTAGAAGACCATGCTTCCCTCTTCCTGACACAATTTGTGGTAACCAGACAGGGAGATGGTGTCCTGCCCAGCACATGCTGAATGAGCCTCTGATGCCAGACCATGAAGTTTTCTGTCTACAGTGTCCACGTATGCCGCTCCTCAAAATGATTTCAAGGTCTTTAGGGACAGATCCTTCAGCTCTTTGCCCTGGGTGGGCTGAGCTGGCTCTGCTTCATAGGTTTGTGAGTGTCTGCTGTGTAAAAGAGGCTGATAGAGATATTTGATTAGGGGCATGGGAAAGGGCTAGGTTCATATAGACTTTAAAAAATATATTTTTGGTGCATTGTAATTATACATCATAATGGGGTTCAGAGTGATAGAAACGTGCACACAGCACTTGGTATGTTTCTCTCCGGATCCCACCCCGCACCTTCTCCCTCCTAGTACATGTTATTGAGATTGGTGTTGATAACTTTATATATGAACATAGCATTATTTGAACTGTTTCCTTCATCAAGTCTCCTTTTTCCTCTTCCCATATCCCTTCCCAAATATCTTCCCACTATTCTACTGGTATTTGTCCTCATTTATATAAAGTCCCTTTTGATTCCCAATTTTTCTCTAGCTTCTACATCTGAGAGAAGACTGTTAAATAATTTTTGAAAAGTTATCCTTTTTAAAGAAATTGTACTTTCCAGATCCCTATCAGTTATTTAGAATTTTTTTAGCTTCTCCTGGCTTTGGAGTCCTGACCCCGCAGGAATTATGCACCCCAGGTGGGCCATTTCCTCTACCACAGTGTCCCCTTGCCCATGGAATATTGTACCCTGACCACCTTTCTAAGTTATCCCTCCTCCATCAGTTTTTGATTTTCCAGAAGTCTGTTGAGACTTCTCAAGCTCAAATGCTCTTCCTCAAGTGGTTTTTGTTACTGTGGATTTGTAACTTTTTATACTTTTCCTATTATTTAAATGAAGTCTTTGAGGTAAAGGAAGTGAACAAAAAGAATCTGTAGTCAGCCCGCCATGCAGAACCAGAAGTCCAGCTACCTTGATGATTATTCAAACTCCACAAATCAGGTGATCTGTGATTAGAGAATTTATGTGGCTCCAACATTGGCCCCATAATTGTAAATAATGTGCCCTTCGAGAATGTATTTGATGATGGCCTTTAAAAGCCCGGTATGAAACCAGCCCCTGCTTTTGAGGTCACTAAATGTGTTTAATGTCATCAAATCATTTTGATGCTATGTAAAGCAGGAAACTAGAGCAGGGAACTAGACAGAAATATATGCAAACAAGAAACTTCTGAGAACTTTGATTTTGCTGATGGTCAAAATGTATAGCATCTTCTTTTATCTTTTTACTTCTGTAAAGATTTAATTTGCCGGGCGTGGTGGTGCATGCTTGTAATCCCAGTACTTGGGAGGCTGAGACTGGAGGATCCGGGTTCATGGCCAGCCTCAGCTACTTAGTGAGGCCTTCTGCAACTTAGTGAGACCCTGTTTCAAAATAAAGATTGAAAATAAGGCTGGGGGTGTAGCCTGGAGGTAGAATGCCCCTGGATTCAATCCCCAGTACCACACACACACACACAAAAGATTTAATTTACTTTTTATCTTCACCTTAGCCTGTTCTAGCTGCTATAACAGAATACCACAAACTGGGTGGCTTCTATAAACAACAGACACTTATTTCTTACAGTTCTAGAGACTGGGAAATCCAGGGTGAAGGCAACAGTGTGTTCCGTGTCTGTTGAGGGCCTGTTTCCTGGGTCATCAAGGACCATTTTCTCACTGTGAGCTCATGTGGCAGGAGGGGCGAGACAGCTCTGGGGTCTCTTTGATAAGAACACTAATCTCTTTCCTGTGGGCTCTGCCTTCATGATATAATCACACACCAAAGGTCCTACCTCCAAAGAGCATTGCAGTGGGGATTAGGGTTTAATGTATGAATCTGGGGGCGACATAAACATTCAGTCTATAGCAATCTTCTTGTGAAATGAATAGAAAGAAAACAAGAAGTTCTGAGACCAGAAACTGAAGTCGTTTCTCAAATTATTATCTATTCCTCAAGGTTAATAGCTTTTAACAAATAGTCTAAATAGTCTCTCTTTCTCTGCTCCTCCATCAAGATTATTTAAGACAGTTTTTATTGACATTTGGGTTATGAAGTATGGGGTATTTTGGGATGTAGGCCATGTTTAATCTGTACATTTAAAGACTTCTGAAAAAGCAGAGACATAAAAGATGCCGTATAGAAGACGTCTACATTGCTTTTGAAAGTGTTATCTATAACCTTTGCAATCAAATGACACTCATTTCTGCCCAGAATATCAGCTGTTACAAGCACAATTTTAAATTTGGAATTCAAATTATTTATTTTTCTACCCAGAGTGACCCTTTTCTCCTTGCCCCCAGTTGTGGGTAGGCCAGAAAGCAGACCTTCTATTTGTCCTGTTCTAAGCAATTCATGCTTACAAAGGAAGCTGGAAGAAGTAGTCTGTTTGGTTCTATGAGGGATTTTGGGCACTACAGCCCTGCCTGGTCTTTGGAGGAAGGAACACATTCTATAAGCACCAGAAGGAGGAGGGCCATGCATTTAGGAATCCTCATCCTAATGGGATGAATGGTTAAGGTGAAGATGTAAACCCAGTGAGAGAAGTTTAATGTTGTGCTTGCTTCGAGGCATTCTCATGTTTATTGAGATTAGTTGAAAAGGTATACTTTTATTGAACTTGCACATTCCAGATTCTAGGCTATTTTATAGGTTAACTTCAGTTTTTGCTCATATGCCAATTTGTTTCTTGGAGATGGAATGATGCGAATCATTAGGTTTTCAGGTTTGAGATAGGATTGTAGTGTGATCTTGATAGATAGGGTAGGCTGTATCTAGTGTAATGCTTGGGTGAAAGTCACAGATTTTCTTCCAGTCATATGAGTATATTTATGATGTTACCTGTCAATAAATCTTCTCATTTGTTGATATTTGGCTTGACAGACACAATTTGGATTTGGCTTAAGAGTTTTACATACCATGGTGGCAGCCTTCTGAGATAGATCCCTTTAGTTGATACCTGTTGCAGCTTACACTTTGTAATCCTCGCCTGTTGAGAATAGACTGCACCAAGTGACTCGTTTCTTACAAATAGAATATAGCAAATGTGACAGGACATCACCTCTGAGACCAGGCTACAGAAGTGACTTCTGTCTTGCTATCATTTTATTTCATGCTTCTCTCTCACTCTTGTTCTCCTCCACCCTCTCTCTTGCTTACTGATGGACCAGCTGCCATCTTGAAAGCTGCCCCAGGAGAGGTCAGGGACTGAGGGTGGCCTCAGAGCAGCAGATGTCATTGAATCGAGGTCCTCAGTACAGTAGCCCATGAGAAACTGAACCCTACCAACAACCACACAAGTGAGCGTGGAGGAAATCCCTTCCCTGGCTGAGCCTGGACTCAGTCTGTAGACTCAGATCAGCATTGGCTATGGCCTTGTGGAAGATCTTTAGCTGGAGAACCAGCCAAACTGGACCCAGATTTCTGATCCACAGAAACCCCAAGATAATAGATGTTTGTTGGCTTAAGCCACTAAGTTTTGGGGTGACCTGTTAAGCAGTGAAATAACTGCTATGGTTTGAGTAAATCCCTCAGAGATTCATGTGCGGGAGGCCTGGTCCTCAATGTAGCAGTATTGAGAGGCGGTGGATCTTTAAGAGGTAGGGTGTACTGGGCGGTGATAAGATCAGGAGGGCACTTCTTTGTGAAGGCATCGCTGCAGGTCTCGTGTGATTGGATTAGTTCTTATGAGAATGAGTAGGCAATTTGACTGATTCCGCTCACTCCTGTGCTTCCTGTCTGAGCATGTGCTCTCTTCTGCACACGCTCCTGCCATTGTGATGACATCAGCCACGAGTCCTTTGCCAGAGACAAGCAGAAGCTGGCATCCTTTGGCTCCAGAACACTGAGCTAAATAGATGTCTTAGCTGGGCATGAACTTTCCTAGCATGTGTGAGGACCTGGGTCCATCCCCAGTACCACAATAATAGTAATAAAATATAAGAAAAAAACCATCTTGTCTTTTAAAAATATCTAGCTTCGGGTATTTTGTTATAGCAACAGAAAGCATACTAAGACATTAACTCATGCACCTGGTAATGTATAGTGATCACATTTGGAAGGCTTCATTGGATGAGGCCATTTCTAGTGATTTCTTTTATTTTCTTTGAGAGCAGAGTATACATACAGTGAGGATGAATTCTTTTCCCAAGAAGGTATAGAGAAACAAGATACTAATATTGGAAAGGAGAGGTGAAAAGGCAGGAATGTGTGATAAATTCAAATATGTCAACTTTTAGCCAATCATTTTCCTTTTCTAGCTTGTGAAAGGAAACTTTTAAGGTTAAAGAATCGAGTATATGCACTACCAAAGAATGGCAGGCCAGGGCTTATTTTCCTTACCCTAAACTGCTTTTTGCAAGTTTATCTGTCCTTCGATTTAGCAGAGCATTGTGAAGATTAGGAGAGAAGAATGGAGGGAGATTTGAGGAAAGATGGAGTCTAAAAGATATTGATGATTAAAATGTAGCATCTTAACCCAACACGTCAAGAATAGCTCTCGCCCTCCCTGCCTGTAAATGAACACTGCTCCCTCCAAAACAGGGAGGCAGAGCCACGTCCTATTTTGTTCATGTGTCTGGAAAATAAGTACACTGGGTAGTCAGAAAGATGAGACAGGCCTGCTTTGATGTACTGTGCTGTGGATTCTGGAATCCAGGAGAGGTTCAATAAGAATAAGAAGGAAGAAACATTAGAATTGAGGAAGTTGAGATGACACTTCCCCTTGTTACGAAAGAGCTTTATTTTCTGGTCAGCTTCTCATGGTAGTCCTGTGTAGACTGAGCCTTGACAGCTGTGGTTGCTTGGAGCAGAATCCTCAACATTTGCCTCAGTGTATTATGAGTTTTCTGGATTCAGGAACAGAGAGACAGCCCTTGGATTTAGCCTCTTTATATCACATGTAAGTAAAGCCACTCTTTGGCTGATGTGTGAGAAATAATTGTGTAGCATATCAAGATGGTATGACAATTGATGCCCTTGCACTAACTGTATAACACTGAGGTCTGAAACGTGGCTCGTGGGGAATGATGGTTGAGGAGCTCTTTGTGAATCTGCAGCTGTGACACCCAGCTACAGGCTTTGAAGGAGAGAGCTGTGCACTCATTCTGCTTTTCTCTCTTCTTAAATCGGTGTCCTACTGATAGCTGCAGAGCACAGTTTGATTCAGAAAAGCTCAGTTCAGCATTTGTGTGGGTCCTCAGGAGTTCACTTGGGGAAACTCTCTGTGACCATCCTCTTAGAGAAACTGTGCTCTTTGTGGAGAATCCCCTTTTGCATGCAGACAGCTGGAGGGGATTTTGCTTTCAGGTTACAGTCATTGGCTAGATAGATAAAATATCTCTGGTATGAAAATGAGGGCGAGGTGTTGTTGGTTTAGAGGCTTTTACAAGAGACATCTGGGGTGCTTGGTTTTCTTTGCTTCTGTATATGTGAAAGAATTAATTATAGGAGTCAGAGCTGTAACCCACCCAGGCACCATTGGTAGTGGACCTTATCAGTCTTTGGGGGTCTATGAGTTCCTAGTACTGTCCTGGGCATTGTGTAGTAATACAGAGTCTTTCCTCTACAGACAGAAACAGAAAGAGCAAAGGCTTCTTCCTGCTCCTGTCATTCAATTAGAGAAAAAGGACTTAAGTTTGTGCACTCACTCTTTAAGTTATCTCTTAATTTTCTCCTTTTTCTGGGCATGGTGGCATACACCTGTGATCTCAGTACTTGGGAGGCTGGGACAGGAGGATGCAGGTTCAAGGACAGCCTCAGCAACATAGCGAGACTTTCAGCAACTTAGTGAGACTATTTCAAAACAAAAAATAAAAAAGGCTGGGGGTGTAGCTCAGAGGCAGAGCTATATAGCACAGGTTCAACCCCCAGTTACCCCTCCCCCCAACTTCTCCCCTTCCTTTCTTTTTTTAATATCAAATGTCTCTTCTGCAGAGAGTCCATGTGTGACTATTTCAGCCACATTACATTAAGCAAGTGCACATCATCAGAGTAGGGAAATAGGAAGTTCTTTCCTGTGGTAGTTCGCTGTGGCAATAAGAGATAAGAAGTTACTTCACGACTATTGCGGAGACTTTCCTTTTGACTTGTGTGTCTTTCTTGAGCAGCTCACTTCTGCTTTCCATCCAGCTTGGAGGCTGGACGGTGTGAGCTGGTAGCTAGAGCACAGGTTGACAATTTGCAAATAGGTTCAATATGACAAAAGGTGTTTGTGTGTGAAGAAAATTCTAAAATATAAGCCTTTCAGTGTTGAAGACAATCCTGCAAGTGGGGGAATTACTATACTTCCAGTGCTCAGAACAGTGCTTTCCATGATGCCTGTTCCAGTAAATATTAACTGAATGAATGAATAAATGAATGATATGGATTGTTCATAAAATGAGTGTGACAGGGTAGCCATTGCTTATTTCTGATAGGCACTTTAGAAAGTAAAGGTTGGAAGAGGTCAGTGTGAAGCAGTAGAGAATATAAAGGCTTGGAGTGAAGAAAGGATGTGTAGAAAAGAGGTGATAAAAGCCCCAAGTCAGCAAAGTGAAAAGGGGTGGAGATGGTGGAGGTAGAGATGGTGGAGGTGGAGATGGTGGAGATGGTGGAGGTGATGGTGGAAATGGTAGAGGTGATGGTGGAGATAGTGGAGGTGGTAGAGGTGGTGGAGGTGATGGTGGAGATGGTGGAGATGGTGGAGGTGTGGTAGAGATGGTGGAGGCAATGGTGGAGATGGTAGAGATGGTGGAGGTAATGGTGGAGATGGTGGAGGTAATGGTGGAGATGGTGGAGGTGATGGTGGAGATGGTGGAGGTGGTAGAGGTGGTGGAGGTAATTATGGAGATGGTGGAGATGATGGTGGAGATGGTAGAGGTGGTAGAGGTGGTGGAGGTAATTATGGAGATGGTGGAGATGCTGTAGATGGTGAAGGTGATGGTGGAGATGAGATGATGGAGGTGATGGTGGAGATGGTGGAGGTGGTAGAGTTAGTGAAGGTGATGGTGGAGATGGTGGAGATGGTGGAGGTGATGGTGGAGGTGGAGATGGTGGAGGTGATGGTGGAGGTGGAGATGGTGGAGGTGA
>PVJS01027703.1:0-26065 GCA_004027185.1 Glis glis
CTCTCTCTCTCTCTCTCTCTCTCTCTCTCCTCTCCCCCCCTTCCAGGCTGCCATGAGTTGAGCGGCTTTCCTCCACAATGCTCTTCTGCCGTGACGCACTGCCTCATCATTGCAGAAACAGTGGAGCCAGCCAACCATAAACAGAAACCTCTGAAACCAGGAGCCAAAATAAATCTTTCCTCCTTTAAGTTGTTTTTCTCAGGTATTTTGTCACAGAAATGGAAAGCTAACTAGCGCAATATTACAATGGAAAGAATGGGGTATTTTGCAATACTATATGAGCTGGTATTTTCCTATTTGGTTTAAGAATAAATCAGAAGTGTGTGATGGATTTTATGGTTTCTTTGAGGTATTTAAATCTAGAAATGAGTAGAAAGTGTATTTGGAGGATTAGAACCTTGTCATGGGTTTACAAATTCCTTTTATATAACCATCAATACCCTCTATATCTTTTGTTGATCCTAAAACAAAGAAGGTGCTAAATCCTCGTGGATGTTATTAGATGAACATTCAGTCAATAAAGTGCCTGTCTCATATTTCAACTACACTGCATTTGATCCATTGAGGTGACAGCTTATTTATTTCTTGTTTTCCCCATTTCACTCTACTTTTTATTGAAAAAGCATAGTATAATTGCAATATTAATCCATAAAAAGCTGGCATATTGGCATTCAGGCTAATTAGCTCAGATTTGTAAAATGCTTTAAACACAGGAAGTGTTATGCAGCTGCTACTAATGTTGTTATTACCTTATGAGCTGAACTGTCAGCTAAATGATTGCCAGAGATTCAAAAGAGTTCCTATTTAAAAAAATACAATAGCTAGTGAGCAGGGAGGAAACCACTTTATCTATATCGAGGTGAGATAATAGATGAATACAGACATAGACTTATGGGCTACACTTGGCAGGCATTGAATATGCCTTGAATCGTTCCAGGAAATCAAGCTGCATTTTATTTTCTTTTCCCTCTCCAATTCCCTGAAATCACATAAGGTAGCTACTGAAAAAGCTGTTCTCAATATGTTGTAAGGAAAGTCTGCCAATGCACTTCTTACATTTTAATTACAGTAATGCTACATCCATCTGACATTTTTTGGAAGGGGGGAAAAAAGGATGCCAGCATTAATGAGCTCCTACTGTGTGCCAGGCATTTTACATACATTATTTCTTTACAGCCAGACAACAGACCCTTGAGAAAGGAATTGTTATTTCTGTTTACAGATGTGGTAACTGAGGCTCAGAATAGCTTAGCAATTTTCCCAAGGAAATGTAGCTAATCATCTTTTTAGTACACCTTGCTGTCTCAGATTGGGTATCAATAGCATCATTCAGACTTATGTATTTTTTTCTCATCAGTCCACAGTGGGGAGTTTATACCTCATTCCCAATAGCTCCTGGTAGATGGCATGGCCGGGACTAGGTCACATGCCAAGCTTGAAGCCAGGAGGAGTTGGTGCCACCAGGGCCACACACAGAATAAGGAGGAATGGGGGCTCCCCAAACAAAATAAAGGTGTATTTTCAGAGAAGGTAAAAAAAAGATGCCGAGAAGACAAATCCACAGATGCCCACTCTTCTGTCCTATGTTGTAATTCCCCTCTGTTCCCCCAAGCCTTTAGTCCAATCCGTTAGCCACTGCAGGCCGTGTTAGTGTTATGTTAGGTGAGCCACTCAACCTCTGTAGATTCCAGTTTCTTTATTTGTAAAACAAAGATGGTTAAATGACCTATAAAATAATCTCTCCCAGGGGTAAAATTCCTTGATTATGCTCATATGTACCTCACACATACTTATTGAGCATTATTATGGGTACAACAGGGAGAGGAGTGTTGGAGTTTACATGGGTTTGTGTATGTTTGCTGGTTAGAGTATGGACCACAATCAAAATATTTCCTCCACCTGAAATCCATACCTCCTCTTCCACTCCCAGCCCATCCATGTTCTCAGGGAGGCTCTGGCTTCCTCCCTACCTGTAAAAGGGCAGCAGGTTCTGAGTCAGCTCTGACCTACTATTGCCATTCTAGAATTCTGGATCAAATTTCCTAGATTTTATAATTTGTCTTGTAAGGCCAGAAATCAAGATTAATTTGTAAAAACCAACTTTAAAAAACCTATTGAATCAAATAAACACTTCTGTGGACTACATCTGAGCCCACAATTTGTGACAATTGGCCTACTTTCTTCTCTTATACCACATGTAATGTGTCACTATTCTAATTGGCTGACATGTCTGTTTGTCCCACTATTATGAGAATTATAAGGTTGGAGAACATATCTCTTCTCGTTATATCCACAGTATCTAGAATAATATTGGGTACAGACCAGACAACAATGATTTTTGTTGAATGAGTGAATCAACAGGGAAGAATTCGGCTAGAATTTTTAAAAGTTGAAAACAAAATTTATTTTATCATTTTAGAAAATTTATTTTATAAACACAAAGTCAACAGATATGGAGTGGGTCATAGTATAACATATATGATGTTTTTTTGTCAGTTTTTTTGTTTGTTGGTTTGTTTTTTACAGTACTGGAAATTAAATCCAGGGGCTCTCTACTACTAGACTATATCCTCAGCCTTTCTTTTTTTTATTTGTTTGTGTGTTTTGTTTTTGTTTTTAGACAGGGTCTTACTAAGTTGTCCAGGCTGGCCTCAAACCTGCAATCCTTCTGCCTTGGCTTACCAAGTTGCGAATTATAGGTGTGTGCTATCATAATGCCCAGTTTTGTCAGGTTTCCTTAGAAAAAATTCCCACCAAATATAACTGATAATTTTGTTAAAATAATACCTTTTCCTCATTATCATGATCACATCTTGTCTATATCAACTTCGCTTTCAATCTCCTTTTTCATACTGCATTTCTTTCCATCATAAGGTTTCCCTTGAATAGCCAGTCAGCTGCTTGAGAAATAGGGTGACTGCCATAAAGTTATCCATTAATTTATTTTTTTGTTGTCCATTAATTTATTTTTTTTGTTATCCATTAATTTAAAATTTGCATTCTTACTGCACCAAGAGTTCCTAAGACTATATGCTGGTACCAGTTGCTATGTTGGGTCCAGCAGCCATTGAGGTGAACAAGATCTAGTCTCCACTGCTGAGAAGTTCACACTCAATGCATAAACTGTTGATCATTACAAAGCAGCAGGACAAATATTATGAAACAGAGGTCTGTGCTTGGCACCATGGAGGTAGATGAGACAAGGTTAACACAGTGCATATTAGGAAAGTGACCTCTTATGCACTGCCTCTCATCCTCTCAGCCCACCTTTTACTGTAAGTATTGCCATGGCAACCAGCTTCTCAGGAGCATAACCTGACAACACTGTTCATCTCTCACTTTCTGCACTAGGGCATCTCTGAGTCACGCACAACCTGGAAACGCAAGAGTGTTAACATTCCATGAGACAGCCTATGATCAATGGGGAGCAGGAGCTGTTGAATAAGTCATCATCCCACAGGTAACAGTTCTAAAGTGCATCCTCCCAGGTCCTCAAATGGTCCCTCTAGGATGGGGCCCCAGTTGCCCACAGAGAGGAGCAATGGAATAATTTGCTCTTGTGTTGACTTTTTCTCCTTCACTATTTTACACTTTCCAGTCCTCCATCCTAATACCTGGAGTCACTTCCCAAGTTAAGGACTACCTTCAAGTTCTTGCTCAGGCTCTGCTTTCCTGGGAAAGCTGAAGTTAAGATACTGATGTTAGATCTGGGTTTTGAAAGCTGAACATGAATCTTCCAAGTGGAGATAACGAGAAAGGGCATTCCAGGCAAAGGGAAAAGCAGAACAAAGACAGGAGGCATGGACAGCACAAGACATGTGTCGAGCTTGTCAGTAATCTGCTGTTGCTGAAGCATGGGGTATATGGAAGGTATGAGGAGGAGAAAATTACTGGAAAGTGTATTGATTGAGAAATATCTGTGAGATATGCTGAACTGAGAATGTGAAAAAAATGTTCATCCAAAGTTTTGCTTGTTGTTTTTCATCTCAGGCTTCTACACTGTTCTTCACCTCTGGGAAATCTATGGCTCATGCACACAACAATAACTTTGGGCTGTGCAATCAAGACAAAAATTGAGTATTTGGGTGAAAGATCAAAGCTGGAAAGTAAAGCAGTGTGCCTATTATCTGCAGGGGAGTAAAGCGACTGTATAACCATCTTATTGTGACTGAAAGAGGGGGATCCTGAAAATTTTCAAGAAAGTCAAGAAATGGAATGTATAATATCTACTATTAATTAAAGTTACAAAAATAGAAGTGTATTTTCATCATCATTTTATTATTATGAACAAAAATTTGTAAGTGCTTTTGTGTAATCATTCCTTATTTTATTACTGTACTTACCTATTAGGACTTAAGTTCTTCAACTACAAATTCTCTTCTCAGGAAGGGTGATACTTTTAGATTTGAAAAGAAATTTTGACCCTTTTTATTTTACCACTATATTCTGTCCTATGTCATATCTATCATATTTCATCAAATGTAAAACTTTATTGTAATGGATAGTGAGTTACTCTATTAAGTAAGAAAAACACTCTCCCAATTACATTTTGATACAGCATCATTTGTAAGACACATCCTGATTTCAGAGATTTGAAAAAGTATGTAACTTAACGATGCCTGCAATTTCGTTTTCCCCACCCGACTGAGTTTTGGAGGGCAGAGCTCTAATTTGTTCAACCTTGACTCTTTTTAACATTTGATAGAATTTTGGGTACATGTATGGTTCATACATGTTCAAATATTTGTTGACACTGGGCATGGTGGTGCACACTTATAATCCCAGGACTTCGGAGGCTGAAACAGGAGGATTTCAGGTTGGAGGCCAACCTCAACAACTTAGTGAGGCCCTCAGCAACCTAGAGAGATCCTGTTTCAAAATAAAAAAAATAGACAAAGGGCTGGGGGTATAGCTCAGAAGTAGGATGCCCCTGGGTTCAATCCCCAATAACCTCCCCATCATTGAATTAAACTGAAAAGGTTTCTATTTTTACCCACTTTGATATAGCCCCTAATATCTCATTTCAGACATAAGACATTTTATAGGATGAAATTTTCATTATCCATCTCATAACCCTGTGTAGCATTAATAGTCAGCATCAACAAAAATATCGCATTACTACATTTTGCTTATACCAACTGAACTCAAAGTGTGGCAGATTTTTCATAATGTGTTTTATGTGTTTGTCTCCATGCCTTGGATTGTATTCTGTCACATTTATAATAAAAGGTGCCCTTTTAAAAAAACCATTGCTTAGGTAAATGTGATAGTAAAAATAAATTTGAAAGTATAGATACTGTGTTAATTATTTACATGGGAGACTGTGTTTGGAAGACCACATACTGTCCCTAACTGTTCTAATCCTTTGAAAGGATTTACTCTGGGGAGAAAAAGTTGGACATCAAGGAATTATTCATAAATATTTTCTGTGGCTTTTCATTTAGGATGGGAAGAGATTTTTTGAAGTTTTCCATGCCTTTATTTGATTTAATTTCATGCTCACTGAAGCCCATTTCCATCACAGTCCACGACACCTTGAACTTGCTGTGATTTTCCTCTGCTTAGTAGCCAGATGATATTTGGTAAGATTCTTGGCTTCTAAGCCCCATGTCTTGGAAACAAGACCTCACTGCATTAGTAAAGATTCCGGGGCATTCTTCTTACTGATCCGGCTAAGCCTTTGAAAATATACTATGTCCACTAGGATTTTTCAGTCTTAGTCTGGAGCTGGCATAAAAGGAGCCAGAGACTTGGAAGGCTCCAACGCCTGGGGTGCAGTGGTTACACCTCATTAGCCCCAGAGCAGGGACTCCCATCCCCCTTCCCCTAGAGTCTCTGCATTTTCCCATCCTGGCCTGGAGCCAAGACTGCCTGGGCCATGGGATGGCAGCTTAGAGTCATCTGAAATGCCTCCTAGGAGAGGCTGTAGATACACCCAGCCCACTCCTACTCTGCTACAGGGGTTTCATCTGCATTTTGGTTTTGTCTGCTGTGGCTCATTCTAACTTAAGAGTTTAGACAGAATCTCAGAATGGAAAAGGGGATGTTTACTAGAGTGAACAGTAAGTGGTGGTGGAGTGGGAGTGAGTGGTCTGGAATTCTGGCTTTGCCATTTGCTATTGGTGTGCCTTAGGAAGTCCAGTAGTCCTCCCCTGTCATCAGGGGATATATTCCAAGATCCCCAGTGGATGCCTGAAACCATGAATAGTATGGAACCCTATGTATGCAATGTTTTTTCATATAAATGAAACACACACACACACACACACACACACACACACACGATAAAGTTTCACCTTTTCCCCTAAAGGAAGTACTTTATGGCTTCCCTTTGGCATATCTGAATTTCCAGCATCACTACTTTTGTATTTGGGGTTATAATTAAGTAAAATAAGGGTTATTTGAACACAAAGACTATAATACCACCAGAGTTGATATGATAACCAAGATAGCTTCTAAGTGACTAATGGACAGGAAGCATACACAGCATGGATATACCAGATGAGGGGTGATTTATATTCTAGGTGGGATGGAGCAGAATAGCTGGAGGGCTCATCATGCTATTCAGAACTACATGCAATTTAAAACTTACAAATTGTTTATTTCTGGATTTTATCATTTAATATCTTCAAACCCCTATTGACTGCTAGTAACTGAAATGGTGGATGAGGGGAGTTACTGTTCTCATCCTCACCGAGCTTCAGTTTTACCACCTGTAACATCAGAAGGTTGTTGAAAGGATGAAATGATATGAGACAAAATGAAGTAAAGATGATGCGAGTGAAAAGGGCTCGCCTGGGATCTGGTGTGTGGCAGGCATTCTTTACATCTGATATCATCTGCCTTTGCCCACATTCTTCCTAAGAAATGCATAGGGCAGACAGATTCTAATGCTGCAGAATGACAACAAACAAACAACAACCTGGGTTTAATAACTCCCCTTCAGGTTGTGCAAGCAGGAAGGTTTTAAATCTCACAAGAATCTTTTGAAGGAAAACACATTCATTTCTGCTCTTGAAAAACACAAGCAACAAATGCATTTCTGGTCTGGTGTTATTAAATGCTTTGCATCTGTGAGCCAGAGAGAGTATTGGTGTGGGAATCTGCCAGTGGGAAAGGGGATGGCAGCCACTCTGGAGTTCAAATGGCCAATGGCTGGAGTGCCCATTCTGCTGGGCACTTGCTCCTGGAGTAAGGCCATGGCTGCAGAGACCTGCTGTACTGGGTTGGCCATGCTCCACCCCGAGGACTTGGAGGTGAAGAAACCCTGCGTGCACGTGTTTCCTTCCCTTCAGACAATATATCCTGGGAAAATGGTAGGACTGCTGCTTACTATAGATTTTTTTCTCTTATTTCCCCTTAGCTCTCTCTTCCCTTCCCAGGTCTTTCTCCTGCTCCCCTCACTCTTGGAAAAATGTGTTGCAACTCAGAGGATATAGCCTTTTGTCTTCATCAGTTAGGGGCCGTGTGACCTGGGTCAAGTCATTTGACTCCTTTGAGCCTTTTTATGGAGAACCATATTTTTCATTTTCCCAAGCATTGGTTAATTCACTTACTAATCAAATTATACCTTTAGATGCCAGACCCTGAGCTGAAGATACAAAGTTTGTGGATACAAAGATGATTAAAATATGGTCACTACCTACTGGATGGTCACAGAAGAGTGGAGAATAGTACTTAGCCCACAGTATTGTTTCAAGAATTAAACAAAACATTGCAGTTAAAATATTTTGTGAACTAAATAGCATATTCTGAAAAGTAAGATATTAATGATTCTCTTTTAGCAGCTGCTGCTTCTTTTTATTCTCCCTCCTCCTCCTCCTCCTCCTCCTCCTCCTCCTCCTCCTTCTCCTCCTCCTCCTCCTTTTTCTTTTTCTTGTACTGGGGATTAACACCCCCCCAGCCCTAATTTTTAAATTTTGAAACAGAGTCTCACCTGTTTCAGGTCGGCCTCAAACTTGCAATCCTCCTGTCTCAGCCTCCCTAGTACTGGGATTACAGGTGTTTGCCACCACACATGGCTTCTTTTAGTAACTTCTAAATGACCTAATTTTTGTCATCCTTAGGTTGATCCAGACTGTTAGATTGCAAGATAAAATCTGTTGGAACTAGTGAGATGAAGAGCACCACATGATATTATTTTAAGCAGAATGTATATTTGATGTCTCTTACAGAGATCTAAAGAAAAATGTGCTAAAAGCAGTAGAAGTGTCTTTCTCATTGTAACAAGCCATGCATTAGCTGACCAGGCCTAGCAGGTAGTTCCTCCATGGGTCACTTGGTGGCTCCCTAATGTGTAGACCTCCTGTATGTTCCAAGAAGGGTGCTAGAGTTACAGCTGAGCATCAGACAACAAGACAAAGGTGAAGTCAGGGGTTGTGATGCCTCTGGCATGGTTCTGATTGCTGAGAATTGCTTTGGCTATTCTGGGTCTTTTGTTTTTCCATATGAATTGTATAACTGATTTCTCTATGTCTGTAAAAAATGACGATGGCATTTTGATAGGAATCGTGTTGAATATGTAGATCATTTTTGGTGGGATGGCCATTTTGATTATATTTATTCTTCCTATCCAAGAGCATGGGCAGTCTTTCTGTCTTCTAAAATATTCTTCAATATATTTCTTTAATGATTGATAATTTTCCTTGTACAGGTCTTTCACCTCCTTGGTTAAATTTATTCCTATGTATTTTTATCCTTTTTGAGGTTATTGTGAATGGAATTGTTTTCTGTATTTCTTTTTCAATGGATTCATGATTGGTATAAAAGAATGCTAATGATTTTTGTAGGTTGATTTTGTATCCTGCTACTTTGCTGAAACTATTTATCACCTCTAGAAACCTTTTGGTTGAGTTTTTTGGATCATCTAAGTAAAAGATCATGTCATCTGCAAACAAAGATTGTTTCAATTCTTCTATCCCTATTTGTATTCCTTTGATTCCTTTCTCCTGTCTTATTGCTGAGGTTAGAGTTTAGAGTACTATGTTGAATAGGAGTGGTGATATGTAATAGATAACAAGTATTTGTTGAATATAAGATTCAATGAAGAGATAGAGCTAGACCCAGCTCTGATGATAACATTCCAGTGCTGGGTCCATTGTGCCTGAAGCAAGGCTAATTCTAGACTTTTCAGTTCCATGAGTCAATAAATTTTGATTTGCTCACTTATTTAATTTAAAAATACTTAACTAAACCAATTAGGTCTGGATTTCTGATATCTGTAAAAAAAGAGCCCGAGCTTCTACAGGGAGCTAATGTAGATTGGGAAGTTATGGGAGACATTTCTGAGGAATTGATATTTAAGCTGACACTTGGAGGATGAATAGAAACTGGCCAAAGTAAGATGGTAGGGAAGAGAGGCAGTGCAGGGGAATATTCCAGGCAGGTAGACGATGGGAGCCCCAGTGCAGGCAGGGACTGAAAGCTGGCCACTGAGGCTGAAGTAAAATGAATGAGGTGGAGATCAGTGTCAGATGAAGCCGAGAGGTAGGTTGAGGCCAAATCACAGGGGCCCTTGGAGCAGCAGGGAGAATTTCCTTCCTTCCTTCCTTCCTTCCTTCCTTCCTTCCTTCCTTCCCTCCCTCCCTCCCTCCCTCCCTTCTTCCCTCCCTCCTTTCTCTCTCTCTCTCTCTGTCTGTCTCTGTCTGTCTCTCTCTCTCTCTTTCCTTCTTTGGAACCCAAGGGCATTCTACCTCTGAGCTACACTCCTAGCCCTATTTTCTTTTAATTTTTGAAACAGGGTCTTACTATGTTGTGGAGGACCTCACTAAGTTGCTTAGGCTGGCCATGAACCTGCAATCCTACCATCTCAGACTCCCAAGTACTGGGATTATAAGCATGTGCCACCATGCCCGGTTTACAGGCGAGTTTGTAATGTTATTCTGACAGCAACGAAGAACCATTTATGGGTTTTAAGCAAGAAAGTGGCATGATCTAGTATACTTTTCTAAAAGATCACTTTGGGTACTGGATAGTTAATGGATTGGGGAGTTCGTGTATTTGTGTGTGTGTGTGTGTGTGTGTGTGTGTGTGTGTGTGTGTATGTGTGTGCGTATGTGTGTCTGTGTCTCTGTTTCAGAGTAATATTGTGAAAGTGGGGGAAGCAGGGGTCCAGATAGGAAATGATAGTGTTCGGACATGGATAGTTGCAGTGGAGAGAAGTAGATGAAACAGAAACATATTTTGGAGGTATAATCAACAGGATTTGGTGACAGATTGGCTGTGGGGGTGAGGAAGAAGGAGGCAACAAGAATAACTCCTGTGTTTTTGGCTTGAGTAACATGAGGGGTGCAGGTGCTGTTTGCTGAGATATGGAAGACTGGAAGAGGAGCAAACTGAGGAAGAAGCCCTTGGTCAGAGCATCCTGGCCTAATGCACTGTTCTTTTTGGTGGAGCATAGGCAACATTTCATAGTTAGACACTGATACATCTTGAATATGTGGGATAAGCAATTGGCTGTGGCGCATTAAAATTCCTTTTTCATGAGAGAAAAGTAAGAACAGCATCCCGCTTGCTCTATTTTTCTCTGCAGACAACTTGGTTGTAGCAAATTCTCATAGAGCAAGAACACAGGCCAGCTAAGAGCTGCATCTTGCCGGGGTGGTGTTGCTGAAGGCCATGACTGCTGAGGGGGGAGCATTGGCAGAATGGAGACAGCACCTTTGTTGGAGAGGTTTCAGAAGGCAGCAGCGTGTGCAGAGCTGGGCTAGCTGGGATTTATGGACCTTCCAACCCTGGATCTCTACGATTCAGGTTCAGCAAGTTCAGTCAGTGGGAAGGTGTTATTAAAAGAAAACAAATGCTGGACAGGATGGAGGAGACCCTGGGATCAAGCAAGTGGCCCCTAAGAACTCATTCATGTCTTCAAAATGAAAATTTACCGTCAGGAAAGCCTGGACTTTTGAGCCACCTCAGTCACTTTATTCTCTCCCCATTAGTATTGAAATATGAATACACAAATGAAGGCTAAAATTTTGTAGTAATATAATATTTTGGTACTGTAAATCTGGGTTGAGGACAATGAAGAATATAAAGTTTATTGCTTTTGGTGCTTGAAAAGCATAGTCGTCATAGAGTCAGGCAGACTGAAGTTTGAATGTTTATTCTGTCATGTACCAGCTGTGTGATCATTAACAAGTCACTGAGCCTCCCTGGTCTCACCTTTCCCCTCTGTAAAACATAGGAATTTATAGTTTCCCCTTGTAGGATTGTTGTGAGGACCAACTGAAATCCTGGATCCGAGTGTGGAGTCAGTGCTCAGTAAAATGTTAGCTACTATTAGCTATTTTATAAACCTATTTTTTGCAGTACTAGGGATTGAACCCAGGGGCATTCTACCTCTGAGCTACACCCCCAGCCCTATCTTTTATTCTTTATTTTGAAACAGGGTCTCACTAAGCTACAGAGGGACTCACTAAGTAGCTGAGGCTGGCTGTGAACCCGAATTCTCCTGTCTCAGCCTCCCAAGTACTGGGATTACAAGAGTGTGCCAACACGCCGGCTTAAACTTTTTTTTTATAGTAGAAGCTGGAGGTAATATTTTATCGCATAGAATAGCATTAATATTTTAGTACTTTTCCTATGTAGTTTTGTTCTGCACATCTGTATTGCCTAGTGATGATTATGATTGACCTGAATTTTGCATTCTGTTGCTTTGGTCTGCTCAGGCTGCGATAGCAAAATACCATAGGTCAGGTGGTTTAGATGACAGAAATTTATTTCTCACAGTCTAGAGGCCAAGAAGCTCATGGCCGAGGCTCTAGCAAATTCGGTGTCTGCGTGGACCTGCTTCATGGTTCATAGAAGGCGCTGTCTCACTGTGTCCTTGCATGGCATTTCCTCATGGTGTGCTGGTGTGGGGGCAAGGTGTGGGTGGGGGGGCAGAGTTTTCTTTCTCTCTCTCTCTCGTTCTCTCTCTCTCTTATAGTACTGGGGATTGAAGACAGGAGTGCTCTATCATTGAGCTACACCCCCAACCCTTTTTATTTTTTAATTTTTTTTTCTTTTTTTTGCGGTACCGGGGATTGAACCCAGGGGCGTTCTACCTCCGAGCTACACCCAGGCCCTATTTTTTATCCTTTATTTTGAAACCGGGTCTCACTAAGTTGCAGAGGGCCTCACTAAGTAGCTGAGGCTGGCCGCGAACCCAGATCCTCCGGTCTCCGCCTCCCAAGTACTGGGATTACAAGCGTGCGCCACCACGCCTGGCTTATTTTTTACATTTTGAGACAAGGTCTTGCTAAATTCCTTAGGCTGACCTCAAACTTGGGATCCTCCTGTCTCAGCCTCCTGGGATTATAGGCATGTACCACCATGCCTGGCTTCTCTTGCTCTTCTTATAAGGGCACCAATCCCATTATGAGGGTCCCACTCTCATGGCCTTATCTAAACCTAATAACCTTCCACAGGCCCCAGTTCCTAATACCATCACGTTGCAGCTTAGGGGTTCAACATAAGAGTATTGGAGGGACACAAACATTCAGTCCATAACACCTGTTCTTTTCCTTTTAATATTATTAGACCATCACTGTTTTCCCTATCTAGTTTGTTGTTTTCCAATAGGGTCTTATTTTTTATAACAATATTAAGCTATGAGTCTCATACCATAAAATTCTCCCTTTAAGGTATATGATTCAGCTGTTTTCATCAAATCCACAGAGTTGTGTAACCGTCACCACTATTTAATTTTAAGACATTGTCTTCTCCCTAAAAAGAAACCCTTATTCTCAGCATTCATCCCTCATTTCCTTCTTCCTCCCAGCCTCTGGCAACCAGTAATCTACCTTCATCTCTATAGATGTTTTCTATTCTGAATGGTTCATATAAATGGAATCAATATGTGGTCCTTCATGAGTTATTAGTTTAGGCTAATGTTTTCAAGGTTCATCCATGTTGTAGTATGTATCAGTACCTCATTTCTTTTTATTGCCAAATAATATTGAATTGTATTATATTTTATTGACCCATTCTTCAGTTAATGAACATTTGGGTTGTTTCTATTTTTTTTTTGCCATTGTCAATAATGTTGCTAAGATTGTCTGTGTTTCTCCCTTTTATTCTAAACTCTGTGCAGACATATTTTTCATGGTTGCATAATACTCAGGGACAGTAAAAACTAGAGTTTACCTAATGGATCCCATAATGTTGGGCGTTTGGATTGTTTCCAGTATATTTTTTTCTTCTCTGTTTTAACAGTGCTTTGGTGAATATTTGAAGTCTACTATACAGGAAATTTCTCTATGGTTAGATTTTGCTATATGGTGCTTTCATGATTAATATAATTATATCTACTTTGTTTTGTCTCAGAAGCTGATCTTGCTAAGAATATTTTACTTTTCTTCTGTGCAACCATCTAGTTAGTTCTTGATGACTGTTCCCAGAGCTCCTTGAAAAGGAGACTTGTACCCTACAAACTGGGCTTTTTTCTTGACCTGGATCACCAATGGTTACCCATCATGTCTGTTATCCGAGTAGAACCAATCATTGTACTCCATCCCCCTGGTCACAGCAACCTGAGCCAGGTTCATAAGTGTCCTCTGGGACTTCTCACACTTTCCCTGGGGAAGGAGCCCCTCAGTCTCTGGTTATGCAGCTGTCAGAACGTGGTTCTACATACAGGATGCTGGTCAGGAAGAGTAAAATCATCACACAGAGGAGCTCAGATGAGGGACAGAGAGAGATGGCACTGGTGGGGTTTGACTCTGTGGCTTCAGTTGTCCCTACAGTCAGATGCACCCCTGTCCTTCCTGTAGTTTGGCCAACAATTCCCACTCCTAAATTTTTTGTTTAATTCCTTTCAAGCAGGATTTCTGAACAGAATCCTCACTTAGAATTTAGCTAAAGTGAAGCTCTCATCGCAGCTGTATTCCCCTGTAGTATTCAGATCAAGTGTCAAGTGACCATGTTCACAATCAGCAACAAAAATGTTAGTGGTAGAGTTGCTCTTTGTAGAGATATTTTTCTTCATGTGACAGGGTGGATAGAAAATGGAATGGACTCACAGATACTTGTTTTTGTATCTTGTTTCTATTCACTGGCTTTTCCACCTTTGGCAAGGTACTTAATCTGTGCAGGCCTCGTCTTCCTTTTCTGGGGAACAGAGATGAAGGGCTGCTGTGGGGATTAATCAAGGTAATGTACATTGCAATCACCACTTTACTACACTTTACTAGAGGTTTACTCTTCATCCTGTTGCCTAAGCTTATGTCAATAAGGTGGTTGAGGGACACCAAATATGATGGGAATCTCACCCATGAGCTGAGTCACAAAGGATTTTCAAAGTCTGCACTCAATCTGGAGTACTCGACGGTGACAGGCATCAGAACACCATGTCCTTGGGCTCTGCCCTCCCCTCCAGAACCCATGTATGTCCTGGTTGTAGCACTTACCACATAGTATTGCAATTGCCTGTTCAATTGTCTGTTCTCATTTCCGGGGAGGGAAGGTCCTGGGAGTATTTTATTTATAGTTATATGCCCAGGACCTAGTATAGGTCTTGTTTCAGAGGAGTTTCCTAATAAAAACTCATTGAACGAATGATTAGATGCAGTATAAATTAACTAAAATTATCATGGAAACAGGCAGAAAATGCCATATTTGTCACCTTAACAGAATTCCCATTTTCCTTCTGTGTCCCAAGGAGCAAGAATGATTGGAAGTAGTACAACAATAACAAAAATAATAACCAAGGCCCAACAGAATTCAGCAAAGCAGATGCACATGTTGGCTTCACAGTGATTGCGGAAATTAGAAGTTGTGTTGTGAGGCATGTGCAGGATATGATGGCAGTCTCTAGGGCTTTGTTTATTAGCTTGGCTTTGGTGAGAAGTTTTTGTCTCATTCTTTGCGAAAAGTAATATAGGCAGTCGATCAAAGGTGTCAAGAAAAAACCAGCACACTTACCAACCATGATTGTACTTGCTTTAGCTCATTTGTAAGTTTGATGAAACTAAATACATTCTTAGCAATATGGGCAAGAATTGCATATAAGCAAGGGCACAGGGCAAGTTAGGAATCTGCTTAATACCTGCCCATTCTCTCTGATGTCTGTTAGAGCTCTGAGGAGCTTAGGGTCTAGGCAGCCCAGCATGCCCAACTCCTGGTTCTCAACCAATTGAGTCAAAGAGAAGATGAAAACATCAGATGTGGACTGGAGAAAGTAGCCTCAACCCTGAACAAAACTGGCTTCCTCAGACATACCCATCCAGTTACATGCAAGGTCAGTGAGGCGAGCAACCCCTACCTATATTAATTTTTTTTTGAAACAGGGTGTCTCTATGTTGCTGAGAGTCTCACTACATTGCTGAGGTTGTCCTTAAACTTGCAATCCTCCTGTCTCAGCCTCCCAAGTACTGGTATTACTGGTCTGTGCCATCACACCCGGTTAATAGTTGGATTTTTACGTAGCAGCTGGCTTCCCCCATAGCTACTTTCCAGGAGGCCCAGATAAAAGCTGCAGGGTTCCTTATGACTTAGCCTTGCAAGTTCCAGAACATGGTTTCTGTGACATTCTATTGGTCAAGCAGGTCACTAACACCAGCTCAGGTTCAAGGGGAGGAAAACTAGATTTCACCTCTCAATGAGAGAAATAGAAAAAAAAGTGCAATTATCTTTAATTTACCTCACAGACATTTCATCACGGAAACATGAAAACAGGGAATAGCAGCTAACAAATTTTGAAACACTATGTCAAGAGCCCATTGTAAATATCATGTGATTCTCACAAAAACTAAAAAAAAGTTAAATGTTATTATTCCCATTTTAGGTGAAGAATCTGAGACCCAGAGATTAAGAGACTTGCTGGTCAATCGGTGGGAGAGTAAAAAGGTCAAACCCGGTTATATCTCACTCTAAAATCTTTGTTCAATCTGCTAACTACACTGTCATTCATCTATTATGAGTCTCTAATTTTACAGAAGAGGAAATTGAGGCTCTTGAAATGCCTATGAAATACTGGGATTTGAAAATAATTTTAATGACCGTTTCACTGGTCCAGTATTTATTCTATTAGGTGGGAAAGGCTGTTTTCAACCAAGATTTTATCAAAGGAGCTTTTCCTATGGCAGAACCTAGAAGGAGAGCTGGCCACTTGTCATTGCTGGAGGCTGGGATTGTGTAGAACCATGTCCCTGGGGTTTCCACTTGAACCCCAAGGCACTCTCCCTCTTGCCTAGAACCAAACCCAAAGCCCTCATGTCAAAAACACTCTTCATTTGTGGTTCTCAACTCTACAACACTCACATTTAATAAAAATAAAACCCTTTAAAATGCCTCCTATAAGAATCCTGAAATGGAAATCATATTACCAACATACTAAGTTCAAAAACAACCTAAGAGGAAGAGACCTAAGAGGAAGGTATTTATTGTTTTTTTATTTTTTTATGTTTTTATTGGTGCATGGTAGTCTCACATCACAATGAGTATCAGTTTGGTGTTAACATACATGCACACAGCTCTTGGTGTCCCTCCCCCGGCCTCCCCCCCACATGTAGCACTGAGAATGATGTTGGTATAATCTCATATATACACATTGTTTATGACAGTAATTCCATAGATTCACTTCTTTCTTACCCTTCCCCTTAGAGGAAGGTATTTAAAACAAAACAATATGTATTTTAATAAATAGGTGCTGGAATGCATCTATATTAGAAGGCATGTAATTAGTGGTTCTCAAACCACGAGGAAGGACCATTCAAAATTTTTTTGATCATACTTTGTAACATACAATAAAACTATTGTGGTAAAGTGCAGTTGCTATAAAGGTTCCTAAAAGGTTACTCTCACTTTTTGTAGATGACTAATAAAGGATAGGTGACAGTTTATAGACCAGCTCTGGTCTCAGATCTTACTTTGAGTAGCATTGCATTAGAAACAATTAATGTCAGCCGGGCGTGGTGGCGCACGCTTGTAATCCCAGTACTTTGGGAGGCGGAGACCGGAGGATCCAGGTCCGCAGCCAGCCTCAGCGCTCTCTCTCCCTGTCTCTCTGTCTCTCTGTCTCTCTCTCTCTCCTTAGTGAGGTCCTCCGCAACTTTGTGAGACCCGGTTTCAAAAATAAAGTATAAAAAAAAATAGGGCCAGGGGCGTAGCGCGGAGGTAGAACGCCCCTGTGTTCAATCCCCGGTGCCGCAAAAAAAAAAAAAAAAGAAACAATTAATGTCTACAGCAACCCATCAGGTGGGTATTATTTGGTGTCTCCAGCTTATATGTGAGGAAATTGAAGCATTGAGAGATTAAATAGCTTATGCAAAGCTCAGATTCAGAGGTAGGCGTTTTGGCACACTGCCAACACAGGCTTCACACACTTACCTGTTACATATACAGAATAAGATTTAGGACCCCCCGCAAGGTGCACAAGTCTATTGGAAGAAACAGAAAAGTAATAGGCTAATCTTTTTATCTTGATTAATTATTTATCAAGTGAAAATTTAGGGACAAGGCTATTACTCCACTGAAATTGCCCTTGGCTCCAAAACCCCCCAGAAGTCAGATTTTTAGCATTTCTCTCTTTTTACTTCAACATGAATAGCACAAATCTTAGAACCAGCCACATCTCATTCTGACTTTTAACCATTCATCCTCCAAAAAATGCCTGGGGGACAAAAGAAATGACACTCCTCATTCCCAAGTTCCACATCTTTTCAAGCAAAATCTGTACCCCTCCTTAAGGAGTGTGGAGGGGACATGATGAGAAATTAATTGGCACATCTGTTCTCATGTCTGCTCGTGAGCAGTCTGTGATCACAAACAACTCGTCAGGGCCATCATCAATCCCTCCCAGGAGGTACCACCCCCACACTATTTGCGGACAGCACACTTGGCTGTTAGTCACCGCTGAGGCTGAGTTACTGTTGACTCACAGCTTCGGAGAGCTTCCTATTGAGCCAGCAGTTGCCCTAAAGCCTTGGAAAGAGAACAAAATGACTTTTGAAGGAAATGAACACCATCCCCTTGTCAACTGTGAGACCGTTACAACTGGAAGTGGTCCTCACTTCCCCTCAGCAACAGAACCCAAGTTTCTTGAGGCTGAGGCACAGACCTACTATAGCTGGAGGGACAGCTCCCTAAGTCTCTATAGAAGAGCTACCCAGGCCTCTGAGAGCTAGTTATTCAGCAGAGAATTTCATCAAGAGCTATTATCTATTAGGCTCTATGCAAAATAATCTACATGCAGATGACACACACCTGTAATCCCAGTACTTGGGGCGGCTGGGAGGGAATGCATATATAGTAGCTCCCCCTTATCCAAGGGGGATATGTTTCCAGACCCCCCAGTAGATTCCTGAATCCATGGATAGTACTAAACCCTAAATATAATATGCTTGTTCTTATATATACATATCCATGATAAAGTTTAATTTACAAGTTAGACCCAGTAAGAGATTAACAACAATAACTAAAAATAAAATAGAACAATTATAAAAACATGATGTAATAAAAGTTACTTAAAATGTGTGAATTGTTTCCTCGTGGAATTTTCTATTTAATATTTTGGTACCGTGGTTGACTGCAGGTAACTGAAAAGGAAACCTTGGATGAGGGGGCGCCATGGTAGGAGGTAGATGCTATCATGATTTCTATTGCACAGTTAATCTAACCTGAGGCACAGAGTGGTTAAGAACCTGTAGATAGTCAGAGAGATGGTAAGCAGAAGAGCCCAGGCAATTTAGTTCTGGAGTGCTTGCTCCCAGGCACTGAGACTTGAGGAACATCCAGTGTCAGGGTAGGGCCTCATTCATACATGGGAGCCTCCTCCATTTGTTGAACACGTCCCTTGGCCTCAGTTCTATGTTCAGTGCACAGAATGTGAGGCAAAGAATACAGCATCCCACCAGGTCCAAGGTTCTTGACCTGTTGCCATCTTGTGATAGGGATTTAATGTCACCTCACAAAGTCTGGAGAAGGGTCCAGGGAAATAATGCATGAAATGCACCTCACACTAGCCTGGTCCAGGGTAGACATCCACTGTATGTTATATACCCACCCTCCTCCCAAAACACACAGAAATATTTTCCAACATATCACTGCTCTTTATATCTAGAACTTCTTCAAAATAAAACAAAAACCCTACAGAATTTTGTCTAATTGGAAAAACTACCAGTAAAGTCCCCTTAGTCAGCCTTTAAGTGAAATAAACTACAGTTAGTAATAATAGATTAAGAGGCAAGTACAAGGTAATAAAGATAGCATGATGAGATCCCCAGCTATTCTGATCCATCCCACCTAGAATATAAATCAGAATATTTGGGGTTGAGAAGGATCTTGGCTTAGCTTGGTCTGACCTGTTTATCTCATTGGGTTCTAGAGGTGAATGTGACCTGCCCAGGCTCTCTTAATGACCTGTTTGGCTCCTTTCTTTTCATACTCACTTTCAATATCTCATCATTTTTCACTTGGATGATTACAGTTGCCTCCTAACAGATTTTTCTGCTTCCACGCAGCAGCAGAGATCATTCAGAAACCAATTTCTTTATTTTGCATTGTTCCTTAAAACCATTCAGTGTTTCATATTGCCTTGGACTATGCTTCTCAAGCTGTAGTAGGTGACCCAGGTCCCAGAGAGTCTTCCAGGCTATAGGATAAACATAGCATCACTTTAGAGTGCTAATTCAACTTGTTGGCTAGCAATTAAAACCATTGTTTTACATTAGAAATAAGTATGTAATAGCTGCGATGAAACAAATTGGATAAATTGAAAGATTTCAAAGGAGTTTCTTATTTGTAGTGGTCCATGTCAGCACCCTTGGAAGTGCAAGCTTATTCTTTTCTGTCATCGGGGAGACTTCAGTGGGAAAAGTTGATAATTTCCTTGGGTCAGGGAATAAATTCCAAGTCCTTGGTTCACATCCCAGTTTCTCTGGGCTCTATTCATGCTTGACTCTGCACCCTCTTTTCTCTAATCCTTCCCTTGGCACTCCACCCAGCAAACCATCCACGACACTTAATAACAGCTACCGTAACATGCAAATTTTAGTGACAAACAGAAGCACCATATGTAGCGGATGGTGTCGATGTTGATTGATTGATGAGAAGTCTCTCACATGAATGACAATGGAGTCAACAAGGTGGCTGAGGAGGTTGGGGAGGAGAAAGATACATCTCCTCCTGTCCTTCCACCAGCATCTTGCTTTTATTGAGAGTTTTTAACCAAAACATTGTAAAAATGATTGATCACAGGAGATAGCAAAGCAGTCATGGGGTGAGTCAGGGAAAAACAACAAGGTAGTCACAGATGAATCAGCAAAAGAAAGGGTAAACAAAGAAGTTGTCAGGGTCTTTGCTTATCAGTCTCATTTGGTCCTTGGAGATTTGTCTGCATGCAGAGATCTCCACTTGGGTGGGCAGTTTGTATCCCCCTGAAGCTGGACCAAGGTGACCTCAAAGCTGATAACTAACAAGGCTCCCAACAACCATAGAAGCTCAAACAGAAATGGATTTTATATAAGAAATTTGAAGTTTATAAAGTTGTTAGAAGATGGGGGAGAACAAAGGTCGGGGGACTACTGCCAGTGTTGGGGAAATCGGGGTGCACAGGAAGTGCAGGGAGCTGTGGCCAATGCTCTGGGCTGTGTGTAGCAGAGGAGGTGGTAGCAAGAGGAGGCTTAGATGTTGCACTGGAAAAGGCCTGCATCTGGCATGTGCCCAAACCCCAGATAGTGGCTTTTGCTTCTTTTCTGCCTTTCAAATAGTTCTAATCCAGAAATTTCTTGTTGTGTGCCCCCCTCCTCCGCAATTCCCATGTTGAACACTGACCCCCATTACCTCAGTATATGACTGTACTTGGAAGCAAGCCCTTTAAAGATGTGATTGAGGCAAAATGAGCTTATGTGGGTGGGACCTAATCCAATAAGACAGTGTCTTTATAAAAGGAGATTAAGAGACTGATGGAGGTGGTCATATACAAACCAAGAAAAGAGGCTTCAGAAGAAACCAACACTGAGGACACCTTGATCTTGGATTTCTAGCCTCCAGAACTGTAAGGAAATAGTTTTTTGCTGTTTAAGCCACCCATTTTGTGGTTCTTTGTTACAGTAGTGCTAGAAAAGTAATACATTCTTGGAATGGAGATTTTGCAAGAAATAGTTTCTAGGCTTCCAACCTTCATGCTACCAGGGAGAACTTAAAAGGGCACAAATGGTACTGAGTTGCCAGAGACAGTCCGGTGGAGCATCCCTCTGTGGGGCACACGTGGAGGCCTGGTCATGGCTCTAAGCACTTTACACATGCTATTTTTTAATATACCATTTTTGGTGCATTGTAATTATACATCATAATGAAGTTCAGAGTGATAGGAGCAGATGAGCACACAGCACTTGGTGAGATCCCCAGTCCCATCCCACACCCTCTCCTTCCCCGTATGTGATACTGAGATTGGCTTTGATAATTTTGTATGTTATCTTCAGGTCACCCACTAGTAGCAGGCACTTGGGTCTGACCCCTGAGGTGGCTCTCCTAGCTAGTGCACCATCTGGCTGCATAGGCTCTTTCCTCTTGGTCCACCAAGGGAATGTCTACTAATCTTTAAATCTTCTTCCCGACTTTTTTATTTTTACAGTACTAGGGATTGAACCCAGGGTCACTCTACCATTGAGCCATACCCCCACCCCTTTTTATTGTTTTATTTTGTGACAGGGTCTTGCTAAGTTACCAAGCCTGTCCCCGAAGTTGCGATTCTCCTTCCTCAATCTCCTGAGAAGCTGGGATTACAGGCATGCTCCATGTGTCCAACTCCTCCATACCAGTTTTTTTTTAAAATCTACCCCTGCATTCCCATTCAGTCTCCTCTTTCTCCAAAGTGCACACATTTTGGTTTATTTCCTCCTTTATTCTCTCAAGCCTATAGCCCACATGGACCACTACCATAGTACCTGTTTGGAATCTGTTCATTTCTCCATTGAAGTGTTTGCCTTCTTCACTAGATTGTAGGTTTCTTAAAAGCAGAAATCACATAGTGTTGGTTTTGTACTTTCAGAGCTCAGCTTCTTGCCTGACATGATTTTTAGTCAAAATATATTGGAATAGTAGGAGGCTCCTTTCATTGCACAAGGAGCCAGAATCCTATAAGAATAAAGTCGTTAATCCAGAAAAGACAAGAAAGAAGAAAGCTTTTTTGGGTTAGTGTGTGTGTGCACATACACACACATGATTTCTTCATACCCACAACCAAGTTTCTAGCTCTTATGATAGAACATTTTCCTTATAGAAATTGGCCAGCAGAGTGATGATTAACTTTCCAACTGACTAACCAAACATGTCATTGCTCAGTCAACACAGCAATAAAGGAGAAGTGTGGTGGGACAGAGATGAGGGGCTGTAGGGGGAAGAGAAGGAGGCCTCAGAAAACAGATATATTTGAGTTTGCTCTTAAAGGATCAGAAAGTGTCTTATGGTGGGTGGGGGATGCAGATATTATAGAAAAGGAACAGCATGGGGCTTGTCAAGGAACTTGGGCTTGCATAGCAAAGAGCAACCAGTCAGGCGTGCGTGCGTGCGTGCATGTGTGTGCATGTGCACACACACATGTGTTGGGGTTGGAGGTTTGATAGGGAATGAAAAAAATTGTTTTCATTTATATAAACATTTACACACATTTATTCACATTTTAAATAGTCATGGAATATTTTAGGTCTAGGCACTGTTTATAATATCAAAAAATGGAGCCTGGCATGTTGGCACACACCTGTAATCCCAGGACCTGGGAGGTTGAGACAGGAGAATTGCAGGTTTGAGGTCAGCTAGCCTCAGCCACTTAGTGAGACCCTCACCAACTCAGTGAGACCCTATTTCAAAATTTTAAAAAATAAAATAGGGCTGGGTTGTAGCTCAGAGGTAGAATGCCTCTGATTCAAACCCCAGTACCTCCCCCCCAAATGGAAATGACCAATAAACTATGGCATATTTACTCAGTATAATATTATATAGTAATAACTATGATATAATTATATAACAATATGATTGTAAAGAAGATCATGTAGTAACTTTAAAGAAAGATTTCTTTTGAATAATCCCTAAGTGAAACCGCAAGGTTTGGTGTGGTCACATGTGCTTAAAATTCTAAACAGGAGGGGAAAAGTGGAAGGAAAAACTGTTAGCAATGGTTATTTTTGGGTGCTTTCCACCCTCACCCCTGTTGCTTATTTTGTGCTTCTAAGTTATCTATAGTGAAGGTGAATTTGTTTTATAGTGGACTTTGGAAAACTTCATGTCCTATCTGAATACTGTTTTTATCCATGTTTTACAAACAAAGAAATTGAGGTTTAGAGAAGCTAGAACCTTGCCTATGCTTGTCTCTGCCACTTAACTACCAAGGAACCTGTCTGGTCACTCAGACTCCCTGGGCTTTACTTCCTTATCTGTCAAATGGAGATAATAAGAATAATACTTGGATTGTTCTTGGGGGGATTTTACAAAAGAATGCAGTGAAAGTAACTATTAAAACCTACAAACTTGAAATACGTTGTTATAAAGGCTCTGATTTTCCAGAACACTGTCTGGAGACCTAGACTTCAATTTCCTCTCCCTGTCTGCCCCTTCCAGATTGCTGTCAGTCGGTATAACAAATGTTTTCTTCCTTTCTCTAATCCTGGGCTTCTTTTCATAGATTAACAATAATTACTCCCAAATGGATACATGAAAGTCCAATTTCTGCCCAACGTACATCAAAACATCCATAAATATGCATTTAAATTTTATTTATTATTCTTCATCAAATCTATTTCATGTGAAAACAAACAAATCCATTCTCTCCAAGTATTAAATGATCCAGGTGCCCATGGCGGCGTCCTGCAGCACTCTTCCAGCAGAGGGCACTGTTTCTCCATAAAGCAACCACTCATTTGCTTTCAAATTGGGATTCCCCAGATTTTGGAAAGGGGTACCTTTTCCCAGGGACCCAGAAATAAATTCATACCAAAGAACTAGGAATTAATGACAAGGAAGATGGCATTTGGGTTTACTATCTGGAAGGAATTTTCAGTTTCTGCAGAAATGCTGAATTTTGTGTTGGGCCATCTTAAGTCAGGAATCCCCTCATGTAGATAGCACAAAATAGGAGAAAGTCTTCTAGACCCTTTAGCCCACAGGTATTAAAGAAGCAGCCTGCAGGCTGAATTCAGTCCACTTTCGCATTTTCTTTGCCGTGAACAAGTTTATTACCATTACCATCAATCAGACTAACAGTCTAAGCAGGAGATTACACATAAAATATATATATTTATTTGTATTTCTTTAAAAACAAATCAGAAGCTGTCACAGTGCTGAGCCCAGATGCCTCCATGGTGACAATTGCTGGCATTCAATAAATTCTAACCCTTGTGGCACCCAGGCACCCACCTAGCCCGGCCCCTGAGTATACAGCATCTACCTGGACCGCAGGGCGCCTGAGTTTGTGAGCTGTAGATTCTGGTCCAAGCTCTGCATGTTGCCAGTGAGGAAACTGGAGGCCAGGAACCGGAAGGGCCTCGCTCAAGGTTATACCCCAGGTGAGGTACAGAGGCCAGAGGAGACACACAGGGTCACCGTCCTTGCCCGTCCCAGCGGTTTCTCAGGAATGAACATTGGGCCTCACTGCTGGCCATGCCTTAGTCAGAAAACTTCCGTTCTCTGTCCTCTCTTCCAGAAGGCTGGGGTTCCCAGGCAGATAAGAGAAGAAGGAGGTCCCAGAGTAAGATGCCAGGGAGGCTTTGCAGGGCAGAAAGAAGGGTGGGGAGGGAGTTTGGGGAGAGAGCCCCTGTCACTTGTTTTTCTAGGGCTCTGCTCATGTCTACTTCTGTTTTCATAGGCCCAGTTCTGCTTCTCTGAGTCCTATTTCTTTGGCTGGTGAACAGGACTTGGACAGCATGGGGTCAGGAACTTGGTTTCCTCATCTGTAAAATGGGAACATTACTGCTTTGTGGAGGTGAAAATGATCTGTTCTCTGAGTGGAGCATCTGTGATTCACTCAGTTACTGACTGCTGAAGTGTTTAAGTAGAGGTTAAGTGCAGAGGGCAAGGGCGGGGGCAGGGGGGTCAGCTGTGCCTGGAACACGGGAGTTCTCAGTAAATGGTAGCAGTTATTAGGGAGAATAAGGAGGAGGCAGGCTTCTCAGTTCCCTGTCAAGACTCTAACCCTTTGGCCCCAACCCCTGCACACATCGACAACTCTTCTCCTAAGCTAGCAGCTCTGATCTTGGTTGCACATTAAAGTATCCTGGGGAACTTTTAAAATATTGATGCCCAGGCTGTCCCCCGGTCCAGTAACTCGGAATTTTTAGAGGTGAACTTAGTCATGATGCTGTTTCCAGTGACCTGCTTGACCCCAAGACGCAGCACAGGTGAGAAGCACAGTTCCACATCTTCACCTGCCCTGCCATGGCCCAGGCCTTCCCTAACCCGAGAAATGCTTTTACTACACACTTGCTTTCCTGCAGCCCTGGCCCTGTCCTTGGATTCTGGACATGTTCATTAAACATCTTTAAGCCTCAGTTTCCTTAACAGAATAATAGAGATGTGAGAGAGACAGCTGTTCATCTATCCAGCATCCAGTACCTCCTTCGTCTTACCAAGAAAAAGGTAGATTTGGGAAGCTGACCATCTCCAGGAGCGGGTTTTGTGGGCCCAAAGTTTATTTGCTCAATTCCTTTTTGCCAATGATTGACTTAGGAATAAAACTATGGACCAACTCTGTAAGGTAAGATGTGAGAGGAGGCTTCTAGTAAAAATGTTTTTGAGCCGGGCGTGGTGGTACACGGTTGTGATCCCAGTACTTGAGAGACTGAGACAGGAGGATCACAGGTTCAAGGACAACCTCAGCAAGTAGTGAGTCTCTCAGCAACCTGGTGAGACCCTATTTCTTTTTTTTATGTTCATTTATTGGTGCATTGTAATTATACATTTTGATATATGTCAGGGTATCAACATCATACATGCACACATTGCTCATTTAGCCCTCCCTTCAAACCCACCCTATTCCCTCCCCCTTCCCTCCCTTTCATGCTCCGGATAGTGATTGAGTCTTATAGGTTTGTGTATGTACATCATGTGCTATAGTGTGTTTCCCTCCACCCCCCTCCCAACTCCCTCAGTTAGG
>PVJS01027704.1:0-26063 GCA_004027185.1 Glis glis
GGGTTCGCGGCCAGCCTCAGCTGTCTCGCTCTCTCTCTCCTTGTCTCTCTCTCTCTCTACTTTGTGAGGCCCTCTGCAACTTCGTGAGACCCGGTTTCAAAAATAAAGTATAAAAAATAGGGCCGGAGGCGTAGCGCGGAGGTAGAATGCCCCTGCGTTCAATCCCCGGTACCGCAAAAAAAATTAAAAAAAAAAAAAAGAAAATTCCAATATGACTTGAAATATTTGGAAGAAGGTTGGTAGGAGTTTTATTGCAAAAGACCTCAGATGCTTGAATTTTTGGATTTTAAGATATTGGAAAGCAATTAGAATTCTAAATACCAAGTTAACATAACTGGATTTACAGTTTAGATCCATCAATACAGTCCAAATAATGGATTAAAGTAAGTGAGAGGGAAGATGAGGCAACGTGGGAATACACTCAATTGTCCAGCAATCCAGATAAGCAGCTACAGCAGTTCCCCATCCACAGATGATATGCTCCGAGACCCAGAGCAGATGTCTAAAACTGCAGATAGAACCCACACCTACATACTTTAATTTTTTCTATATATACACACCTATGATAAAGTTAAGTTTGTAAATTAGGCATAGTAATAAATTAATAATGACTAATAAAATAATAAAATTGCCATATTAAGTAAAATAAAGGTTATTTGAACACAAACACTGTTAATCTGCAACAGTCAATTTGATAAATCAACGGCTACTAAAGGACTAAAAGTGGGTAGCATATACTACATGGATACTCTGGACAAATGAATGATTGATAATTCTGGGTGGGATGTGGTGGAACTGTGTTTTTATTTCATCATGCTACTCAAAACAGAATGCAATTTAAAACTTATGAGTTGCTTATTTCTAGAATTTTTCATTTGCTGTTTTTAGAGCTCAGTTGACCACAGGTAACTGAAACCACCGAAAAAAAAGCTGTAGGTACAGGGATTATATACAGTGTTGTAAACTAAGGTACTTGTAATGGAAATGGAGTCAACTGTACAGATATGTAGGGGTGGAATCTATTGGACTCACCCATTGATGAATGTTGAAGGTAATGTTGAATGTTGAAAGGAAAGGAAAACAGGAAGGTTTCCTAGATTCTGACTTGAGTGACGGGTCTTGTTGCCATATAATGACATTAAAAAAAAGAAAGAAAGAAAGAAAAAGGAGAGAATTACATTTTAGGAAATAAATAATAGGTTAAATTGTGTACAGTTTGGATATATCTATGTGAGGTTCTGGTAAGTTATCTTGGTTGGATACAACGATTTGTCATTTCTTAGCACATTGAAATTATTACTTCCAGTTAAAGCCAATGGAGAAAATTAGAATGACTGGATGACTGGTAAAACACTTCAGAGTGAAAGTAGGAGATTACCTAGAAGAATGAATACCATTGTGCTGATAATCAAAATTTTAAATATAGCTAGAGCAAGAAGACTCTGCAAAACACAGAGCATAAATGGAAAAAAATGTGAGAATGCTTATCACATCATTGTGAATGGAAATGGAAATCATAAATTTTAAAAGGGGGATAATAAGTGTTGGATTTTGCATCAAAGTTAATAGTGTGTCTTTGTCCTGAGAAATATGATTAACTTAAATCTTCTGCACCTGAGTTAAAAGAATGTAAACAAAACTCTAGAATACTCTCAACAGAACCAATTGCTGCCATGATGTCAAAGAGAAAGGATAAAAAGGCACCTACTGGCTTCAGTAAAACACAAACCATTAACTGCCTTAGAGACATTATATACAATAAAAGACAAGACTAAGCCAGATTACTTTCATTCAGGAAAGTCAGGAGTGGAAAAAAGATGTTATTCTTTAAGATTAAGTAGGAAGAAAGTATCCTACCTGCATAAAACAGCAAATATGTTTGTTATTTACCTGGTGAAAAGATTAGGAAAAAAAGTATCTTGCAAAAGATATAAAAATCCAAGATTTTTTTTTCATGAAGGCACTTTGAGTCCCAAATCAAAATACTGTACCCCTTTAATTGAGAGATGCAAGCTGGAAAATATTTTTATAAAGTTTGTCTTTAGCTGGTAAAACATCCAAGGTTCCTTAAAGTGTCCAAACAAAACAAACAAACAAAAACCAACACTGGAAATACTTTACAATTCAGGGCACAGAAGAATCCCAGGGAACAAGTCCCACTGAAGATAGATTTAAACAACACAAAAGCTAAAAACAAAAGCAAACACTAAAACACAAAATAGATGAGTAAACAAATCATTATTTGGGAGAATGAGCAGGTACAAAAGATAAAACTACTTGAGCTACTGCAACTGATTTAAAATGTTCATGCCTAGAAGGAAAGAAACAGAAATTCACAACAATAACAATATGTTTTTATGTGAAATATTGAATGAGAATGAAATAAAAATTCCAGAAGCAAAAAATAGCAATTGAAATGTGTTGGAATAAAAAATAAGCAGAAAGAATACATTAAAGAGAAGTAAACAGGAGATAATCATATATTTTAAAGCAAATGTGAGATAGGAAGATGGAAGCATGAAAAGGAAGCGAATAAGAATAGAATGACTCATTTCTAGTAGCATATACAAAAAAAGATTAGTGCAGATGGGACAGAAGCAAATCATGAAGATTGTGCCTGAGAATTCTTCAGAATTGAAGGATTGATGAGTCTGTAGATTGAAGGAGGTTGTGGAAACCTGAGTTGAATAATAAAAAGATGTCACGAACATCACATAGCTATTTCAGGACCATAAGACAAAAAGAACAACTGAACAGCAACCAAAGATAAAAAAGAAAAAAAAAACCAATTACACAGAAACACACATATATTGGCAGTTGATTTGTCATCTACAACAAAAATACAAGAAAATTGCAAGTGAACATTTTCAAAAACTGAAGAAAAAGTATTGTGAGTCTAATTTCAAAAGACATTGAATTAATCATTCAAAAATAAGACAGTGTAAAAATACTTTAATGTATGCGATGACTAAGAAAATGTTATTTAAAGATTTTTAATATGAAAAATAGAAAATGGACAATTGCTAAACAAGGACAGAAAGTAGATATAGAATAAAATTTTTAAAAAGGCTAAATCAAATTTTATTCTAGCCTTATGCTGTTTTTGAAGACCAAACTTAAACATAATAGTTTATATTTGTAGTAGTAAATTTGAATGCAAGGATAATGAATAAAAACATAACAGCAGAAATTCAATTATAGGTCAAAAAGATTTAAGGTGAAGAAAATTAATAGATACTATTTGTGACATCATTTCTTAATGAAGAATGTAAAATTAACCAAGAAGTTATATAAATCATAAATCTGAATTCATCTAATGATGGAGCCTTGACATTTTCAGATAGCAAAAAAAAAAAAGAAAGAAAGAAATAGTGTGTGGTGGTGCACATCTGTAATTCCAGTACTTTGGAGGCTAAAACGGGAGGATTACAGGTTTGAAGCCAGCCTCAGCAATTTAGCAGGATGATCAGCAACTTAGAAAGACCTGTTTCAAAATAAAAAATAAAAAAGGGTTGAGGGTGCAATTCAGAGGTAGAATGCCCCTGGGTTCAATCCCCAGTATCAAATAAAAACTAATAAAAATAAAAATGAAAGAAACAAAGAGAAATAGAAAAGCCACATACCATATGCTTCATTCCTATTTTTCTCACAAAAAGATAAACCAAGAAGTGATATGACAAAGAATATTTGAATTACGAAATGGACAAACATGATATAATTAATATGTAAATGGTCCATATATCCCAAACAAAGGATGCAGTCACTTGTGGCTGGACTTGTCCTAGGCTAAAAAAGGAAGTTCCAAAAAATTCTAATGAATTTCTATCTTATAGTTTACTGTCCTAGTCCATTTTATGCTACTGTTACAGAATACTGTAGACTGTATAATGCATAATGAAAAGAAATGTCTTTAGCTCTGGAGGCTGGAAATCCAGGACTGAGAGGCCATGTCTGATGAGGGCCTTGCTACATCATTCCAAGGTGGAGGCAAAACAATGAGAGAGAGAGAGCAAGGCAGATAGTGAAGAAGTCAAACTTAGAGCCTCAGTTCCTTTCATAATCAGCATTCATTCATGATGGTGGGGCCCTTATGACCTAAACACATACCATTAGGCCCCACCTCCTCACACAGACACAGACACAGCTCCTTTGGGGACTGGAAACTTAATCCCAATGCTATTCAAACCACAGCAGTGACATAGTCTCTCCCTTAGTCCATGAAATTAGAAACCAATAACAAAATAGTAAACAAATAAATCATTTATAAATGTATAAATGTAATTCTACCTAATTAATGATGAAAATTATACCATAACAAGGATTTAAAAATAACCAGACTTTATATATCAAAAGTCAATATATATCAAACTTTGGGAAGTTATTAAAATAGTAATGATAAAGACATATTTGAAATAGCTATGTTTCTATTCATTTCAATACAATTTTATTTCATCAAAAGACTCAAAGCAATTGCTAAACAAATGCAGAGGCATATCATATTCCTGAAGAAGAATTGTGAGCAAGATTTAAAAAAACAGTTTTTTCAAAGAATAATATATTCATTTTCTATAATTCTAGTTAAAATTGGAATTCTGGCCCTCTTAGATTCAGAATTCTTATTTCATATAAAAGAATAAAAGTATGAGACTTACCAAATAATTCATAAAAAGGAAAAATTGTAATAGAGTACTTTCCATAACTGGTATTGAAACATTATAATAAATATTGTATGATATTTGCAGAGAACTAGAAATATATCACTGGAGCAGGCTAGAGTTCTTGAAAATAGATAAGAGCATGTAAAAGAAATTGAACATTTGATAAATTTGCTTGGGAATAGATGGTGATACACAAGTAAATGAAATTTGTAACTCTGTCTTAAAACACTGAAAAACATGTTCAATGTGGATTATGAGCTTAAATCATAAAATATAAGGCAACAAAAATTAAAACAATTTAGAATATTTTATGTTTACCATGTAGTTAGTCAACATTGTTTTTATAACAAATAATTTTAAATATGTTAAGTTGCAGAAATATTTTCTACACCCTTTAGGAAAGTATTATTTTTTGTGACACCTAAAGTCCATGTAATTATCAATAACAGAAAGATAATACACTAAAATGCATTAAATATAATTAGAAATTTTATAGATGAGAAAATCAAGTGCCCAATGAACACATGATAAGATGCTAATTTTCCTATTAGAGAAATTCAAATAAATAATTATGAGATGATTTTATAAAATTGATTGGTGAAAGTTTTAAAGTAGTATCATTACTGATGATACTACTTTTTTGCAGACATGCAAAAGAAAAGTTTACTGTCTCATTTTCTGAAACTGAGCTTTTATTAAGAAATCATAACTCTATCATCCACCCTTCCATCCATCCATTTGTTGAACAAGTGTTTATTTAGAACCTACATTTGCCAGTAATTCTGTTAGGCACATACATTAAAAAACAATAAAGCTAAAGGGATTGTATTAATCAGGCTTCTTTCATTTGAAGGGGTCAGAAACCCAACTCAGTATAGCTTAAGAAAAAAAGGGAAATGTGTTGGCTTATGTATCTGAGAGATATGATTCTCTTGTGTGATGGTTAACTGTATATGTCAACTTGACTGGTCTAACATGCTCAGACAGTTGGTAAAACATTATTTTGGGGTGTATCTATGATGGTGTTTCCAGAAGAGATTAGCATTTGAATTCTTTAGATTGATCAGAAAGGTCTGCCCTCATCAATGTGGACAGGCAGCAGTCCATTGATGGGACAGTCAAAATAAATAAATAAATAAAAGTGGAAGAAGGGCAAATTCTTTCTTTCTTCTTGAGTAGGAAATTGTCATCTTTTCCTGCCCAAAGACAATGGAGCTGCTGGTTCCTGAGCCTTCAAGCTCTGTTATTAACATCAGGGTGCTCAGAGATTTACACCTGCACCAGCCCCCCTCCACCGATTCTCACTTATTTAGACTTGCACTACATTATATCACAGGCTTTCCTGGTTCTCCAGTTTGCAGATGAAAATGGTGGGACTTTTCAGATTTTGAAAATGCTTGAACCAGTTCCCCATAATAAATCTGTCTCCATCTCTGTCTCACAATCTCTCTCTTGAACACACACACAACACACACACACACACACACACACACACACACACACCCCTAACTGATAAACAACTAACTGAAAAAATAAAAGATATGTATTGATTAATACACCTGGATTCAAACTCATTGAACTCAAAGACTTGTTCAAATAAGTGATCTCCACTGCTCTATTTCTCCTGAGATGAGTATAGCCATATGGACACCCAATGGCCACTAGCAGTTCATTAGCCATATAGATCAGTCATTCAGCTGTTAGAGTGAAAATATGTTGCCTTCTTCCATAATATCGTTAGCAGATTTCTTGAGTTCTCCAGCTGGTCTGGACCTGTGGTAGGAATGAGAGTGATCAGATCCCACAGGTGGCCACCTCTAGTTATGTAGCCACCACTGTGGCTATATTGAGAGGACTGGGATTACATCACTGATGGTTCAGGAAAGAGAAGCTCTTTCTCCAAATGGAAGTAAAAGTGATACTCTCGATTGGTTTCCTCATCATTCACTCCAACTTCCTATTTGTAGAAATAATAAAAAACAAAAACTATAATTATACCACTAAGGGTCTCTTTCAATGAGGCTACTGGGTATGAATTAGATGGTCACTTTAGTCTCCAAAGCAAAATTTAGAAGGATTAAGCCAGAGATGAAGCCATCTTTCTTATTTGGGGGTGTTCCTGCTAGTAAACAATGTCAGGAAAATGTGATACTTCTTTTCCTTTGAAGCAAACTTCCAATATCTACTCCCAGCTCCTGCAGGCAGTTTCTGGGTTTTCTTTCTTATAGCATAGATTAAATGGTGGCCTCAGAGAGTGGCTTCTGCAGTGGTCAATTTTGTATTGTTCTGTGGGCCTTTTGGGTGGTATAGCTTAAAGCCCAATTTCTCAGAAAACTCAGTAACACTTGATCACCTACATCATTTTCTGATTAAGATGCCTACTAGGTAGAGTAATCTCTCTTGTGCCAACTGATGTGTGACCAAAGAGTAAAGAGATTCTTGGCAGGTGGAACCCAAGAGATGTTGGCACTATGCCATTGCTTGTCCAGGATGTATCCACCACCCTTCTCTTTCTGATACATATAATTTCAAAGATTCTATCATGAATTGGAAGCATTTTAGAAATGGTAATGAGCTATAAGCAACTAAAACATTCAACATAGCAAAGAATAAAAAATACTGCTGTATTTCCCCTTTATAAGTTAATCCAAAGAATAAGGTTATACATAAAGTTTTACAACTTATTTTCTGAGAACACCTATTTAATTTATGATCTCTTTTGAAATCCAGTGAAACAAAAGAGAAATGCTGATTGTACATAATAGTGTTGTGACAAGATATATGTGTGAATATCCATGTGAAGATTAAGCTATGCGTGTACATACTTGATTTTTAATGAAGAGCAAAATTTTCCAGACTGTAAATGTTATTACTAGGCATTTTACTTGATTATAGGCCACTGAATCTGTTAGAATAAATACTCTAACTTCTCTCATTTTAAAGGCATTTGAAAATTCAATAACTGAGCATTTCAAAAATAACAATATATTTTTAATTTTGATGTTCCCTAGAAAATGCACTACATAACATTTATAGACATAAGTAAAAAATTATCAAATTTCAATCAAAGTCTTCAAAATATACCCCAAAGCATCTGGTGAAACAATTGAATTTTCTCTGTTATGAATAGCAAGCAAGAATAAGATCAATTGCCTGAGTTTAGAGCCACAAAAAATGTACCTGAGAAAAGCTGCTTTGGGCATATTTGGATAATTCTTTCAATCAAACTAATTAAAGTAAAGAGTATTCTAAAGATCAGTTTCTAAATAACAGACCCCCATTTCCTCCTCCAGGATATATAAACTGAGAATGATTGATGTGTATTACAAATAATAAGAACTTTTAAAAGCCAATTGGTATAATAATTTGTGTTTTATAATAGACATGACACAATCAATGTCCAAACATTTAAGAAAAAACTTTTGACTCAATGTCTATTTATTTTACTTAAGATCCATCAATATGAAAAAAAATTCCTTTGTTATTCCAGACTACTGGGAAAAATATTTTTCTTCCTTTATTTTTACTGTAATACTGAGAAAAAAATGTTTTCTTCCTTTATTTTTACTATACTACTGAATCTAAAAAAATGAAGAAAGTGAGAGTACTATCTCTGTAACATAATGCATGGTTCCTAATTTCTGCCCTTTGTGAAAAATGAGTTGTGCTCCCTTGAAATCCATGATGAATTCCTCTGATTCCCTATTTTCAAATTTTTTTATCTTTTGTTTTACTCTAGGAGATATGATGGGAAACGTTCATAATATAAATATTTGCAATGACAGTTTTATCAAGATATAATTTATATACCATAAAGTTCATTCTTTAACAGTGTACAGCTCAGTGGCTTTTAGTAGATTTGCAAAGTTGGGCATCAATCAACATGATCTAATTCCAGAACATTTCATCATCCACCCCAAAAAACCTTACAGCCTTTAGCAGTCACTCTCCATTTCTCCTTCCTCCAGCCCTGGCAACTATTAATCCACTTTCTGTCCCTATAGATTTTCCTATTCTGGACATTTCATATAAATGGAATCATACACTCTATGGTCTTTTGTATATGGATTCTTTCATTCAGTACAATGTCTTTAAGGTTTACTCATGTTGTGGCTTGAATCAATACTTCATTTCTTACTATGGCTAAGTAAGATTTCATTGTGTGGATAAATGGTACTTTGTTCATGTTCTGGCTGGTTTATTTCATATATTTTTATCTCATTCTTTTTCTGATTTTTGCCCTTAATATTTTATTTCCAGACCTTTCTCCCATATTTCATACACTTTATGGATTAATCATCAACATGCTAGGATAATCTTTGATAAAGACTTGGTCTTTTTGTCATTCTATATCAATATCACACTGATTTATATTAATGTGAAAAATGTCTTTGAACTTGGTAGGTTCTTATTTCGGGTTTTCTTTTCAGAATTATCTTATTCATTTATTTTATTGTATTCACTTTTGCAAAACTTAGACTTTTGTGAAGTCTTCCCCTCTCATTGCATTGCCATTTTATTTTTTGTTACATTCATTGGAGTTTACATATCGGTTTGGGAAGACTGTTGTATTTGCCCGGTTTCATTTCAGCATTTCTAATCCATTAACATAATTTACCTCTCCAAGTTTTTTATTTCTTATTTGAATTTTGTTTCTAAAAATGAATTTTGCACTTTTGTTTTTATCTATGGTCTGTCGAGTTATCTACCAGCTTTTACAGCAGAATACCATAGACAGGGTGACTTAAAGTACAAATACTTTCTCCTACAGTTATGGAGGCTGGAAGTCTGAGATCAGGATGCCAGCATGACTGAGCTCTTGGTGAGGGTCCTCCCCCTGGTTTATAAGGACCTGCTTTTCCACTGTAGCCTTATATAGGGTACATGAAGGGGGGAGGCAAAAAGAGAGAGAATGAGAATGAAAGAATCTATGTCTTAATATAAGGGCACTAATTCCACTCATGAGGAACCATCCTCATGACCTAATTTCCATCCCCCCAAAGACCCATCACCAGATACTATCACATTATTGATTAGGGATTCAGCATTATGAATTTTGGGGAGGTACAAACATCCCATTCATAGCATCTACATATTATTTATAATGCAGTACTACTACGAATATCTCAGTTCTGACTTACAATATTAGATACACCTCTTATGTTATGCCCATTTACTTTTAATGTGTCCAATCCCAGTCTTATCCTCCTGAGTTTTTAGGGGACCACCCCACCTTTCCTGGTGGAGGGCTGAAATTGTTGCAGGCTTTATTCCCCATTCTCATTAATTGAGGCGAGTAAGGGATTAGTGAAAGTACGTAACTGAGGCAGAACCAACTTTGAGATATAATTTAAAATCTTGGACTTTTCATGGAATTAGATTGAAGCTGTGACCTGTCATGTTTTCATATCCTTCTTTTTGTGTCTTTCAAGTTATCTACAGGCTGTTACAGCAGCGTGCCATAGGGTGGCTTTTGCCACTTTCTTTTCCTGATCCTACCACTCCCTTTCTGTTTTCTCATGGAATACTTCAAGGAAAATAATCACATGTATTTGAATTCTTGGATCAACATATGATCCTAGACTGAGACAGGACCCAAGACTATCATATTTGCTTCTAAAACAATTCAATCTAAGAGAAATTCATGGGGTCAGTCTTGATTTATTTTAATACTCATCTTGTACCCGGTAGTGATATAAAGCTCTTATTTATAATAGGTTGTCTGTAGATATTTTTGGGGATACCCATGCAGAAAGCAATAAAAATAAAAATGAAGAGTAACAATACTAGAAGTTGGTTTCCTGGTAATATTGACTAAGGAAGAGCACATGTGCACACATATGTTCCACACAATCACATGCACAAATGAGTCTTTAGTCTGCATCTTTTTTTCCTAATACCTTTGCAAGAAAATCTGAATTTACTTTAGTAATATTTGCTTACTAACATTCATTAAAGCTATGAATATGTCCTGTTTTACTCTCATTATCACTCTTCCCATAAACCTAGCAGCACATGTATCAGCAAAATTGAGGTGAGCTCATTCAGTCCTGCTGCTTCAGGAATGCTCTGCACACTTCCCTAGGACCTGAACTACTTACCCTGAATCAGTTGTGGGTAGCATCACACCAGACAGAGTTTCAGGACCTGGCACACTTTCCTGTGCAGTTCCATTTGCTGAGTACAGTTTGCTCTTCTCATTTCTGCACCTGACCAGGGATGCTGCTGAAGCAGACAAATATGATAATAGTCTTGGATCCTGTCTCAGTCAACATTCTCACTGCTGGACCCAATAAGCCTGACTACACACAACTTAGAGGAAGGGAGATTTATTTGCCCACAGTTTTTGGAAATTCAGTGGTTCACTCCATGCCAGGAGGGTGTGCAGAGCTCAGGCCATGGTGGCAGGAAGTGGAGAGAGGGAGAACACGAGACTCTGCTCTCACATCATGGAGGCCAGAAGCAGAGAGAGAGAGAGAGAGAGAGAGAGAGAGAGAGAGAGAAGGGGAGGAGAAAACCATATATAATTCCCAATGCCATACCACAGGGACCCCTCCTTAGCAACCAAGCCCTGCTTCCAACATGGCTACCTTGTGTCCATGAGGACTAGGGGGGCATTCTAAGTTTAAATCATTACAGATACCTAAAATAAAACCCCTGACCTGAGATGGCCAAGAACAGAGTGAGGGAGAGAAAACTGTAATGACAAAGCCCTCTTTCTCAACCTGTTCTTGTCCAGTGTCATCACTTCTCTAATCATAGAATGAAGTGTTTGTTATAATTTTCCCCCATGGTAAAATGTAACTTTGTATTGAGTCATGTATGACTGATTTTTTGGCCTCTACCTGGGTAGATGCCATGGTCATTGAGTAGTACCATTCTCATTCTATATCTTATTCTTAGTTTGAAACATTTTGGGGGGAAGGGGAGATTGCTAAAATATTATATTATTCATCAGATATTGATTTTGTTGGTTTTCCAAAACTAAGCTTGGGAATAGTAATAGCATTTTTATGATCTGGAGGGGTAACCTGGATAAGACAATGTTTTTGTAGTTTAAAGTATTAATATTCAATGGGGAAGGACTATCTATGAAGCTTAAAATCAGGCAATAACATTTAATCCCATTATTTCTTTTTTTAATAATGGATGTGCTCTGGTTATAATAGGATAAGTTAGATTATATTGTGGCAACAAATAACCCTCAAACATCACTAGCTTACAAAAACCAAGTTTCATTTTTACTTAGTCTATGTTCAGTCTAAGTAGGCTTGCCAGATGAAATACTGGGCTTCCAACCATTCTTGAATATCAGAAAAACTAAAATATACCCTTTTAGTATAAACACATCCCATGAAACATTTGGGATACACTCATGATTTAAAAATATACATTCAAACTATGCGTGGTGGCGCACACTTGTAAACCCAGTATTTGAGAGGCTAAGACAGGAGGATCGCAGGTTCGCAGCCAGCCTCAGCTACTTAGTGAGGCCCTCCGCAACTTAGGGAGACCCTGTTTCAAAATAAAGAATAAAAAATAGGGCTGGGGGTGTAGCCCGGAGGTAGAATCCCCCTGGCTTCAATACCCAGTGCCACAAAGAAAAAAAAGTATGTTCTTTATCTGAAGTTGAAACTTACTAGGTATGCTATATTTTTATTGGCTATATCTGGAAACCCTAGCTGCAGTCCACTTGGGGAACACTATTCGTTTTTAGTCAAGGACCCAAGTGGATAAAGATTGTCTCATTATGTGTCTCACAATTGTAGAGGCAGAAATGAAGAAAGAGTGTTTCTTCTATTTGCCATGGGGAGGGAATCCTAATTTCAATTTGGGACATGTTGCCTAAAGGTTCCAGTGAGACATCCAGGAGGAAATATTTAAAGACAGCCTGATATGCCCATATGGAATTCTAGAGAAGACTCTCACTGATCTTATTTGGAAGTGCTCAGTGAAACCCCTGTACTTTTATTTAGGGCAGAGGTTGAAAGCAACAGTTTTGCTTCTTGTCCAGATTGCCTGCTTCAACCCATTTTTTACCTGCATGGTACTTTTGGTCACTTATGTTAGGTCCATTTCTAATTTGGATATTTACTTTTCTATCTATCTAAGTGTAACAATAATTACAAAACCATTTTATTTGATGTTATTACCTCTATCCTTGACAAACATTATGTGTTTGATGAAAGAGGATTTAAGGATTTCTGCATTCTCTGGCCAGACATGATGTGATACCATCCAACCCTTATCCCTCAGTAATGAGATTTTTGTAAGAAAGGAGGGGGCATGGTGATGTCTACTCATAAAGGAAATGATATGAAAAAATGTAGGTGCTGAAGAGTAAGGTGAATAAGTAAAGGAGGACGTTTTTCAAGATCAAAAAATTTCGACCACATTCAAATATTGATGGTTCTTTCAGTCAGCATTCTTACTGTTGTAATTCAAAACATCTGACTACCACAACTTAGAGGAAGATTTATTTGCTAACAATTCTGGAGATTTCAAAGGTTCAGTCCATGTTAGGCCAGGTTACATCTGCAGAGATCAGGGCATGGCAGCAAAAGGCAGAGAGAGAGAAAGAGAGAGGGCAAGTGTTCTGCTCTTACATCACAGAGGCTGGGAGAGTGAGAGTGAGAGAGAGAGAGAGAGAGAGAGAGAGAGAAGCAGAGAACATATATAATCCCCAAGGCTACATTCCCAGAGACCCCTACTCAGCAACTAAGCCCTGCCTCCAACATGGCTGCCTTGTCTCCAGGGTCTAAGGGAACATTCTAAATCCAAACCATAACAACGACAAAGATAAAATAGAGTGAAGCTGAGATATAAAAAGAAAAAGTAGAACAAATTCCACAAATATCCTATGATTATGAGTATGGATTGACTTCAGAGAATAACTGGAGAAACAACTTTTTATGGAAAGAAAAGAGAAGTCTGTAATTGTTGGGAAGGTATGGGTAAAACAACTTCTATTACCCTGTTAGTATATGTGGGAAAAGTGGGTAGATAATCGGGAATCTGAGAAAAATGGAAAAATGTAGAAGTACACTTTGCTGCAGTGCTGGAGAAAGTAAATTGATTAACAAAATTTAGTAAGATTAACATGCAATATTAATATGGAATGAACTAGGTACAAGAAAACTCAGCTTATATCAGTATTATAATACCAGAAGAATTATTTTTTGAAAAGATCTTGACAAATGCCAGATATTTCCTTCTAGTTATCTTCCTGAATAATCTCTTCTCCTAATCCAAACCAGCTGTACCAGTTTTATTTTTCCTATTTCAAGCCTCCTGAGGCCTTCAGGCAAACTTTTACCTTAAGTAGATGCCTACAGAACATTCTAGATCACAGAACCTTAAATTTAATCACAAACTGTCCAGCTCTCCATTGCCTGCATCAATTATTACAACTCAGGGTTAAAGTTTCACATTCGAATTAGGCCAGCTCTTTTTTTTTGTCTCCATCTCTGCATCATTCATAACAGCTGCCTGACATTTGTGTGCCCAGGACCTAAACTCTCAACCTTCCACTTTCAAAGTGCATGCCTATCTGGTTCTATGTTAATACATTCCTTTCTCTACATACAAATTTGGCTTGACTCCACTATGCTACTGTATTATTCTTCCCATTATACAATCTCGTCAAGCCTCTACTGGACCAATAAAATAAAAAATAAATGTATGATTTGTAAATACACTCTTTCCTGCACAAAGTAGTATCCAATGACTGCCTGAAAAGAGAGATGCTGAAGATAGTTAGGAGACTTTGTTAATTTACATTTAATTTTAGCCTCAGAGATTCTTAAAGACAGTGGTTATATCTGCATGTGAATAGGGATATTTAATCACCCCGGGCTGTCAGGCTGATAGTAGTGCTTATCAAGAAATTAGAGAAAAATGTGCTCCCAAGACCATCCTCCTGCCATCCAAGGAGCAACAAATCAGATATGGAAAGTCAAACACTATGATTAAAAAGCTCATCTTTCCTAGGGTGTCTTTCATTTATATATATTTAATATTCAACTTGGGTGTACTACTGGGCAGACAGCTTTCCTATGTCTTAGTGGTTTTAATTTTAATACCTCCTGTATTGAGAAGGCAGACTTTGTGGGGTTTTAACTTTTAAGTAATACTACTGATTCACAGTATTTAAAAATATGGAAAGGCACAGAGCCATGTTGGAGGAAGTATTGGTGAATTTTCAGACAAATATCTCTTACTATATGTGCTATAAAATACTACCTAAAATGCATAAAATGTTGAAAATTTACTCTGTGATTAGATATGAATTTTCTTCTTTTATGACACATCTTGATATTAGAGGTTTAGCTATGAACAATAAGAATCGTGATTGCAGGACCTTGGGTATTAAAACAGTCTATGTTACACTGCTGTAAACTATTCAGGTATCTGAAGAGCAGAAAAGCAGTTTTTCCTTACCTTTCCTCCATGATTTTGAGAACATCCAGCTCCATCTCAGCCTGGACTTCTTACCAAGCAATCTGGGGACTCCATGAGTAAACCTCAGAGTCTGTTCCTGAAAATCTTTCAAGTTACAAACTGTCAACAGTATCTGGCTCCTTCAATTAATCCTTACATATTTGAGTGTTTTTAACCAATATTCCACTGGGTGATGTGGTGCACTGAACACCTATAATGCTAGTACTTGGGAGGCTGAGACAGGAGGATCATGGGTTCAAGACTAGTGCATGGTAACTTAGTGAGACCCTGTTTCAAATTAAGTTAAGGCTGGAGTGTATCTCAAAGGTAAAACCCTCTGGTTCAATCTCTAGTACCACACACATGCAAAAAAAAAAAAAAAAAAAAAAAAAGAGCCAGTATTCCTGCCTGAGGAGTCCATTTGCCAATATCTAGAATGTCCTTGTTATTTTAGCAGTGAGAAGACTCTACCTCTCAAGGCATACAATTATCATTTCACTTCTGGAAATATAACTGGTTGTTTTATCAGAACTTGGGAACACCTCCTTTGCTAAGATGCCTGTTTTCTTTTCACTAAATAATATCTTCTGAATTTCAGTATAGTTCATTTCTTCTTTCCCAGGATAGCAGTGATTATTTTAGTCAGGGTTCTCCAGAGAAAAAGAACCAATAAGATCTCTCCACTCTTCCTCCCTCTCCTCCCTCCTCCTTCCTCCCTCCTCCCTCCTCCTTCCTCTCTCCTCCTCTCTCTCACTCTTTCTCTCTTTCTCTCCCAACCTAGTGATGGAGAGAGAAAGAAAAACAGAATTTATTTTAAGGAAGCGGCTTACATCACATGATTGTGGAGACTGGTAACTTTGAAATTCTTGGAGCTGGCTATCAGAATGGAGATGCTAGTAAAAGTTTATATTTCAGACTTGACTCTAAATTCCACTAGGAAGCAGGCTAGAAAATCAGATAGGGTTTCTAGGTTGTGATTTTAAGAATTCCTTCCTCAGAAAAGCTCATTCTTCTCTTTTAGGACCTTTAGCAAATTGGATAAGGCCCAAGTCCCACTACAGAGGAAAACCAATTTATTCAAACTGCTTATTTAAATGTTAATCACACCTAAAAATTACCTTCACAGCAACACCTAGTCAGGTGCTTAACCAAACAACTGGGTGCCACAACCAGCCAAGTGGGCACATAAAGTTAACTATCACAATGACATTTTATTTTACAATCTTCCACTAAGCAAATCTGAAATAATGTGAACTATTTATGAGGAAAGATCTAGAAATAGAGATATCTAAGAGAAAAGAGCAAAAATATGCTGCCAATTCATTTTCATACAAAGCGATCTAGATTTCTCTAGAAAGGAATTAAGAAACAATGACCACATGGGAAAAGAAAATATATGGAAAACTTGAATATACCAATATTTATTAAATTAGTTCATTAAAATTTTCCACCAAATAAACTCCAAGCCTAAATGGTTTCACAAATGAATTCTACTAAATATTTACAAAGAAAATAAAAATAAATATTACATAAATTCTTTCAGATAATGTAATAGAATATAATATTCCCTAGATATTAATTTTTAAAAAATAATTGATACATAATAAATGTAGGTATTTATGGTGTGATATTTCAACGCATTCATATAAAGTACAATGTAATTGTACACATTCATAGCATCAATGTAATTGGCACATTCATCACATCAAGCATTTATTATTTCTATGTGTTGGAGCATTGACAATTCTCCTTTCTTGGTAAATCAAGGATTAACATGACACAAAGCCAGAAAAAAATATACAAGAAAGAAAATATAGAGTAATATCAGCAATACAATGATTCTTAACCTAGTATATACAAAAACATCAATATCTAAGAAGGGTAATATTCACATTGAAGTGGGATTTATCCCAGGAATGCATTGATCAATACAAATAGATTAATCAACTTAAATAACCACATTGATTTAATCAATCTAAGTAACCATCTTGCAGTCAACTGAAACAAAGAGATCATAAGACAGAAATGATCTCTCTTTGTAGATGATGTGCTCCTATACTTAGAAGATTCTAAAAACTCAACCAGAAGACTTTTAGAGCTGATATATAAATTCAACAAAGTAGTCAGACACAAAATCAATGTACAAAAATCAATATATTTCTATACATCAAATATGAATGTTCTTTTATTTGTGGTACTGGGGATTGAACCCAGGGGCATTCTACCTCCAAGCTAAACCCCAAGCCCTATTTTTTATTCTTTATTTTGAAACAGGATCTCACTAAGTTGCAGAGGGCCTCACTAAGTAGCTGAGGCTGGCCTCGAACCCAGATCCTCCAGTCTCAGCCTCCCAATTTCTGGGATTACAAGCATGCACCACCATGCCTGGCTAAGCATGAATGTTCTGAAAACAAAATCTGGAAAAAGCTTTCATTCACAATAGCCTCAAGAAACAAAAATGTACTTATAAATCTAACCAAGGAGGTCAAAGACCTCTAGAATGAAAATTATAGAACACTGAAGAAAGACATCAAAGATGACCTTACAAGATGGGAAGCATTCCCATACTTTAGGAGAAGCAGAATAAATATTGTCAAAATGACCATACTATCTAAGGTGATCTACAGATTCAATGTAATCCCTATCAAAATATCAATGTCATTCTTGACAGAGCTAGAAAAAAAATCCTAAAATTTATATGGACAAAAAAGACCCATAATAGACAAAGAGATTTTGAGTAATAAAAACCATTCTGGAGGCCTCAGAGTACCTCATTTTAAATTATACTAGTGTGGTATTGGCACAAAAATAGACACATAGACCAATGGAATAGAATAAAAGATACAAATTCTCACACTTATAGTCAGTTGAGTTTTGACAAAGGAGCCAAAAACATATTTTGGGGAAAAGACAGCTTTTCAACAAATGTTGCTGGGAAGACAGGATATCCATATGGAGAATGAAAGGAGACCCCTATGCCTCACCCTGCATAAGAGTTAATTTAAGATGAGTTCAAGACCTAGAAATCAGACCAGAAACTGCAATTTCTAGAAGAAAACACAGGACCATGTCTCTAACATATAGGCACTGGTACAGACTTCCTCCTCACTAAGACCTCCAAAGCTCAGGAAATAAAGCTGAGAATCAATAAATGGAATAGCATAAAATAAAAAAGCTCCTTCTGTTTAGCTAAGGAAACAATCTGGAGTATGAAGAGAAGACCTACAGAATGGAAAATAATTTGCCAGCTACTCCTCTGATAGAGGACTAATATTTAGAATATATAAAGAGCTCCAAAAGTTTAACAGTAAAAAAATAAACCAATCAAAAAGTGGTCTATTGAACTGAATAGCCACTTCTCAAAAGAAATAAAAAGACCAATACATATATAAAAATTATTCAACATTCTTAGCAATGAGGGAAATGCAAATCAAAACTACCTGAAATTCTATCAAGTTCCATTTAGAATGGCAATCATAAAAAATACAAACAATAATAAATGCTGGCAAGGAGGTAGGGAAACAGGAAATCTTATATGCTGTTAGGATTGTAAACTAAAACATCTATGGAGATGAGTATGGAGGTTTTTCAAAAGACTAGAAATAGAACCACCATATGACCCAGTTATAACACTCCTTGGTATCTTTCCAAAATAATTAGTTAGAATATTATAGTGATACATGCATATCTATATTTATAGCAGCAGAATTCACAATAACCAAATTATTGAACCAACCTAGGTGTCTGCAAAGAGATGATTGGATAAAAAATGTGATATAATATACACAATGAAATTTTACTCAGCCATAAAGAACAAAATTATGACATTTGCAGGAAAATGGATGGAACTAGAGATTATGCTTAGTGAGATCAGCCAATCTCAGAATGTCTAAGGCTGTATATTTTTCCTATATATGGAAGTTAGAGGGAAAAACAGGAAACATAAGGGACTTCAGATAAATGAGGAGAGAGAGCAGTATATTAGTGGAAGGGTGTTAAAGGAGGTGGGGGGGAAGAGGATTGGGGAAGGAAATAGTTCAAATAATGGTATGTCGGTATATGAAGGTATCACTACCAATCTCACTAACATGTACAGGGAGAGAGGAGGGGGAAGCAGGGTTGGATGCAGAAGGAAATACACCAAGTGCTATGTGCATTTATGTTTGTATCACTGAATCTCACTATGATGTAAAATTGCAATGCATTAATGTCATTACAAAAATACAAAAGAGAGATAAGACAGTTTCAACAGATAGAGAAAAATATATGTAATAAAATTTAATACCCATTCATGGTAAAAATCTGGAAGTTAAAGAAAACTGTTTTGAGATTACAGAAGAAACTTATCCAAGACCTCTAATCCATCATTGAAAGACTTATTGCTTTCCCCAAGGCATATAAATAAAAAGCAAGGATATCTACTCTCAAAACTTCTATTCAAACCCTAATAAATCCAATGACAACACAAATGAAAGGCATGAATGAAAAACTGTGAAAAGGAAGAAATCAAATTGTATTTACTGTAGATTGTTATCATTTGTATTTGGAATGTACACTGAATGTTTATGCGTTGTTGAATACTTGGTTTGTAGTTAGTGGCACTATTGGGAGATGGTAGAAACTTTAGAGGTGAGACCTATTTGCAGGTCACTGGGTGTGCCTTTGAAATGTATATTTTGACCCTGCCCCCTTTTCCTCTCTCTACTTGCTTCCTGACTTCCAGTAAGTGAGCAGCCTCCTCTACCACTCATTCCCACTACCATAATGTTCTGCCTTGCTTCAAGCTCAAGGCAATGGAGCCAGCCCACCATGGGTGGAAAGATTTCTGAAACAATTCATAACTCTTTCCTCCTTAAAGTTAATTTTCTCAGGTATTTTGTCATAATGAAAAGCTGACTAACAAAAAGTGGATATAAAGTGGTAGGCTATCATTGATTAGCTTTTGATACCATCACTAAGGCTATCTCTGACCATGTGCTTCAGAAGCCTTTAGAATTGGTTTGCAGGAAGAATTCGGGAATGTGTGGAGAAGTAGGCTAGAGAAAACTTAGAATATTGTAAGTGGAGTCTATTTCATTTTATTTTTTTCTGGGGTGTCCTGGAGATTGGACACTAGGGCATTTTACATTCCAGCTACACCCAGCCCATTTTAGTTTTATTTTGAAACAGGGTCTTGCTATGTTGTCGAGGGTCTCACTAAATTGTCATCATGAATGGATATAGAATGCCCCCTGAAGAGCGTATGTATTAAGCTCAGAGTTGGCATGTAATGGATTTATCTGGGTGGTGGCCAGGTCCTGTAGGGTGTGGCTGGAGGAGGTGGATCCCTTATATATGTTTCCTCCTCCCATTGCTGGTGGTGCTCTCTCTTGATTCTAGCCTTCATGTTGTGAGGAACAGAGCCTATGTGTGTTCTCCCTCTGTCTGCTTCCCTCTGCCATGCCCTGAGCTCCAGACCCTGGCCACACATGGACTGAACACAGATTCTACAAAAAAACTCTGAGCAAATAAATCTTCCTTCCTCTAAGTGTGGTCAGGTTTTGGATTATAGCAGTGAGAATGCAGCTGAGGCTGGCCTTGAACCTGCAATCCTCCTGTCTCAGCCTCCCAAGTACTGGGATTACAGGCATGGACCAACATACCCCCTGTAAGTGGAGTTTAATAGGTGATTTTGGCCCAAAGAAATAGAGCTACCTCACCTTGGGCTAAAACCTCTGAAATCATGAGCCAAAATAAAGCTTTCCCTCTTTATGTATATTTTGGTAGGTGTTTTGTTACAGTGATAAAAAGCTGAGTAACACATAGGTCATTTAATTCTGTGTGAAGAAAATCCTAAAATATCAGGAAAACTTCTAACAGAACAAATAACTTTAATTTTCAATTATTCAGAACAAGAGAACAATAAAAAAATTCTGTGAATCTTATAAATGATGTGTAAGAATTCTAAAATAATAAGTTATTTTTGAGAAAAAAATGTAAGAATACCTAAATTAATGGGAAGATATGCTATATTCATGGATTTAAAGATTAAATATTGCTGGGTGTGGTAGTACATGCCTGTAATCTCAGTACTTGGGAGCTGAGACAGGAGGATTGCAAGCTTGAGGCCAGCCTCAGCAACATAGTGAGATCCTATTTCAAAATAAAAAATAAACAGAGCTGGGGGTGTGGCTTGGAAGTACACCACTGGGTTCACCCCCAGCATCAAAAAATAAGTTAATAAATAAAGATTAAATATTCTTAATATCACAATTGTTTCCAAGTTACTTGTTAGAGCTAATGCAATGTAAATCAAAATTACAACAGAATTTTTATAGATACTGACTTTCTTATTTTATTCTAAGATTTATTTGAAAAAGAAAAGAACCAAAACAAGCCAGAACTGTCTCGCAAAAGAATAACTTGGAGATTTCACTCTGACTACAAGACTTGCCATAATGTAAAACTACAAACAAACAATTTGGCACTGGTAGTCAAATTGATTAATGAAGCCAAATAAAGAATTTAGAGGCTAGGCATGGTAACATATGCCTGTAATCCGAGTGCTTGAGAGGCTGAGACAGGATCGCAGGTTTGAGGCAGTTTGCAGCCTTTCCTTGCAGTCATTCTAAGTTTCTGTCATCTCTAAATCTCAGGGGTTTTCCTTGCAACCCTGTCTTCATCTTTCCAGCTTCACAAATTGCCCCACTTGGGCCTGCGTACAGGTATTCTGACCCTGCCACACATTGCCTGGCTTCCTAGGCCTTCCTTTGAAATCTGGGGGGAAAGTCTCTATGACTTCTTTTTTTCCAGCAAAGCCAAGATTACATGAGAACCAAGTAGACCAGCAGCAAGAAAGATAGTCACACCCTCTTTGATCACAGTTGCTAAGCCTGATTCCATCATGACCCACTGAGCCTACCTCCATCCAGGCCACCACTGGGCCAGCCTCCATCATTGCCACCACTTACTCTTTCTTTTCATCTATCTTACTTTCTTCCACAACATCATCTCTCTGGGCCCCAATTTTGCATGTGCCTTTCTGTCTAAACTGCAAATCTATAGTCTCTCTGCTTCACCTTTCACTAGCAAAATTCAGTGTACAATATTCTGAATGTGGACAACAGTATCCATAATGCAGTTAGGATACTTCGCTTCTTCGAGATTTTCCTTGGCTAGCTTAGTTAGTCCATAATCTTTAAATTCATCCTCATGCAAAGTTTCAGGACATGGGCAAAATGCTGAAAAGTTCTTTGCAAAAATATAACACATGTGGCCTCTACTCCACTTTCTTATGGAGTCCTCTTTGCTCTCTAAAGTCTCCTGAGCACAGTCTCTACCATTTGCCTTTCTAGACACATTCTGGCCATTACAACTTCCTCTCACAAACCAATTCCAAAGGCTCACAAAACACATGATCAGATTTAGATAATTCTCCTTTCTAGTATCAATTTCTGTCTTGGTCAAAATTCTCAGTGCTGTAATCCAAAACAACTGGCCACAAAATTTAGAGGAAGGAAGGTGCTCAGACTTTGTTTTTGAGATTTCAGGGTTCAGTCCATAACAGGCTTGTTCTGAGGAGCTCAGGGCATGGTGATGGGAAACACAGAGAGGGAGAGAACAAAGCTTCACTCATACATTCTGGTGGTTGGGGGCAGAGAGAGAGAGTAAAGGAGGAGAGACCTTATATAATCCCCAAGACCACACTCTCAGGGACCCCCTCCTTAGCATCCAAACCCTGCTTCCAACATTGCTACCTTGTTTCTGTGAGAGCTAGGGAGACATTCTAAATCCAAACCATTACAGCTACTATGTGTGTGTATGTATGTATATATTATAATATATTAATATTAATGTATATATATACATATTATTATAACATGTATATATATATACAATATACTAATATTACTAGGAATTGAACCCAGGGGCATTCTACCTCCATGCTATGTTCCTAGCCCTTTTTATTTTTTATTTTGAGAAAGGGCCTCGCTTAGTTGCTGAGGGTCTTTCTAAGTTGCCGAGGCTAGCCTTAATTCTGCTGTCCTCTCATCTCTGCCTCACAAGTACTGGAACTACAGGTATGTGCTACTGTGTCCTGCTTAAGGTATTAAATCTTAATTTTTCCTTTAAGTAAAATGTAAAAGTGTGGTTTCATTTGACCCAAACAAAATAAAGTAAGAAATCAGTAACAAATGTAACTTGAAAATGCCCAAGCATTTCAAAATCAATCAATGTACTTCATAATTAACCTTTGATCATGTTTTCAAAAAGTCTTTAGACATTTTGGAAACCTTTAAAAATAAATGATGGTGAAAATATAGCATATCAATACTTGTGTGATGAAAGAAAATCTGATATTAGGTAGACATTTATAACATTAAATACTTGCTTAAAAATTGATTTACAATGATCAAAGTGTCTATATTAGTTTGAAAATCTATAGTTAAATATTTACATCTAGCATATCTATCTAAACTTTCTGCTTATCTACCTATCTACCTTCCCAGTTTTTTCTTTTCTGAATAAGAATCCAGACTGCTGAAAAAATATTCAAAACAATAGCTCTATCAGTACATTTCCTGTATTTTTTCTTTTTCTGGAGGCATGTTTTGTCTTCAAAAGAATAGGCAGTATTTGGTTAATTTCAATGCAGCTGATTTTTTTTTCTGAATTCTAGAGGGACCCAGTATCAGAGAATGTTATTTCATGATTAGCTTTTCCTGTAATCCCTCTAGTAAGCTTTTCTGTGGAAAGTAAATCATGTAAACATTTCATTGCTGGCAGGCATTTGCCCTACTTCCTTGTGCTTCTAATTTATTGAACTGTATCTTCTCCAGCAGCACCTTATGAGAGCTACAGCATAAATCAAAGCTGCCCTGTCAGGGACTAGTGCCAACCACATTTGTTCAGCATTGTTATCAACTCTTGTTGTATGGGAGATTAGAGATAATGTTTTTCAGAGCTCTGTGATGAAGATAAAAATTATAACTGTCCCCAGGCTACTACTACTTCTTTAACAATTCTAGTAAAAAAAAAAGTATTATGACATAGGTAACAGAGCTACTTGTCAGAGCTATTGTTAGCTTTTTACAGGTACCTATGGAGGTTAAAAAATATTTTTAGTCAACTTAAGTATTGTCTTATTTAAGTAATTGTTTGCTGTGATCAAACTTTGAGCCTATTTAATCATGCTAATCTTGTGTGTTATTTCAGTAGCATCTGATGTAATCAACAGAAAACCTGCATATTTATTTGGGTCTATTTGTGTAAGGTTACGGTTATGCTGGATATAATTTTTATACATACATTTATTCTGAGCTTTATAAAATACCTTGGAACCTATACAAATGTAAAGCATAATTGTCAGAAATATAATTGAATAAATTCCTACAAGTGACTAATATTAGTACTGAACAGACATTCCTTGACTTATCATAAGGTTGCATCTGGACTAATGCATTTTAAGTAGAAAATATTGTAGGTGTTAAATGAATTTAATGCACATATCCTACCAGACACCATAGTTCAGCAACACAGTGTAGTGTAGAGTATTTGTAATTTGCCCCCATGATGTGTGGGTGGAGAGAGAGAGTATCATCACACAAATTGCCTGTTAGGGGAGAGATCAGAATTCAAAATATATATGTATTGCTTTTGTACTGCCTTAATGTAAAAATATCATAAATTGGAGATTGTATTGAATTTTGGTATTGAAATCAAGGAGTAGATAAAAACAAGCTATTGACATCATTATTTTAAAAATGTGCTTGTAATCTGGACAAAGCTAGTAGCTACAGATAAAGAAATGAGTAGAATTAAAAGCTTAGGATGGAAAAGGTAGCAGAGCTTGTAAAACAGTGAGAAAAAATAAAAACAAATAATCACCACAAAACCAAAAATTGTGAGTTAAAAATGGCCCATAGTTTCTTGTATTTGTTCATTAATACTTTTCTTTTTTTTAATTATATTTTTATTTTAACGTGCTTTTATTGGTACATTGGAGTCTTACATTGCAATGAATATTTGATGCAATGAATATTTGATGTTAACATACATGCACACAGCTCTTAGTGCCCTCCTGCCTCCCCCCACCCGTATGAAGTACCAAGAATGATATTGGTATATTTTCACATGTACATATTGTTTATGATAGTAATTCCATTAATTCCCTTCTTTCTTGCCCTCCCCCTTCCCTTGTACCATTTCCCTTGTTCCGCTGAGGGTTCTCCATTATCAACCAGAGTCCCTTGTGTGACCCTACTCCTCCTTATGTTGCACATATTAATGAAAACATATGTCCCTTCTTTTTTTGTGATTGACTGATCTCGCTTAACATAATGTTCTCCAGATCCTTCCACTTTCTTGCAAATGATGTTATTTTGTTCTTCTTTATTGCTAGTAGAATTCCATTGTGTGTATTTCCCACAATTTTGGAATCCACTCATCTGTTGATGGACACCTAGGTTGGTTCCATGATTTGGCCACTGTGAATTGTGCTGCTATGAACATGGGTATGCATATATTACTGTAGTTTTCTGGTTTCAATCACTTTTTTTTGATACCCAGTAGTGGTATAGCCAGGTCATATGGTGGGTCCATTCCCAGTTTTCTGAGGAATCTCCACACTGACCTCCATAGTGGTTGAACTAGCTTGCAATCCCACCAACAGTGTAGAAGAGACCCAGTTTCCCGACATCCTCGCCAACATTTGTTGTTGTTTGACTTCTTAATGATTGCCATTCTTATTGGGGTCAGATGAAATCTTAGAGTAGTTTTGATTTGCCTCTCCCTGATTGCTAATGATGTTGAACATTTTTTCATGTATCTATTGGCCATTTGTATCTCTTCTTTCGTGAAGTGTCTATTCATTTCAGCTGCCCACTTCTTGATCAGATTATTTGTTTTCTTAGTGTAGAGCCTTTTAAGTTCTTTGTATATCCTAGATATTAGACCTCTGTCAGAGGGATAGCTTGCAAATATCTT
>PVJS01027705.1:0-26063 GCA_004027185.1 Glis glis
ACTTTATTTTGAAACCGGGTCTCACGAAGTTGCGGAGGGCCTCACTAGGTAGAGAGAGAGAGAGAGAGAGGGAGAGAGAGCTGAGGCTGGCCGTGAACCCGAATCCTCCAGTCTCTGCCTCCCAAAGTACTGGGATTACAAGCGTGCGCCACCACGCCCGGCCTTGTTGTTTGACTTCTTGATGATTGCCATTCTGACTGGGGTTAGATGGAATCTTAGAGTAGTTTTGATTTGCATCTCCCTGATTGCTAATGATGTTGAACATTTTTTCATGTATCTTTGGCCATTTGTATCTCTTCTTTTTTTCTTTTTTTTCTTTTTTTCTTTTTTTCTTTTTTTTCTTTTTTTTTTTTGTGTGTGTTACCGGGGATTGAACCCAGGGGCATTCTACCTCCAGGCTACACCCCAGCCCTATTTTTTATTCTTTATTTTTAAAACAGGGTCTCACTAAGTTGCGGAGGTCCTAAGTAGCTGAGGCTGGCTGCAAACCTGGATCCTCCTGTCTCAGCCTCCCAAGTACTGGGATTACAAGCGTGCACCACCATGCCTGGCTTATTTGTATCTCTTCTTTTGTGAAGTATCTGTTTAGTTCAATTTCCCATTTCTTGATTGGATTATGAACCTGGAGAACATTATGTTAAGTGAGATTAGCCAGTCACTGAAAGTGAAAGGTCATATGTTTTCTCTAATATGTGGAAGCTAGGGAGTAATGGGGATACCAGAGGGGCTCCAGATAATGGAGGAGAAACCTCAGTGGAGCCAGGGCAGTGAGCTAGGGGAAGGGAGGGAGGGTACTTGAAGGAAGTACTACCTCCAGCTATGTGCACATATGTGAAAGTACCAATGTCAATCTCAGTACCCCGTACGGGGGAGGCAGGGATGGGAAGGGAGCGGGGGCGGGAGGGGGCACCAAGTGCTGTGCGCATGTCACTATCAACATCAACAGTAAGCCGGGCGTGGTGGTGCACGATTGTAATCCCAGTACTTGGGAGGCTGAGACAGGAGGATCCGGGTTCGTGGCCAGCCTCGGCCTTAATGAGACCCTCTGCAACTTAGTGAGACCGTTTCAAAATAAAGAATAAAAAATAGGGCTGGGGGTGTAACTCGGAGGTAGAATGCCCCTGGGTTCAATCTCCAGTACCGCAAAAACAAAAAAATCAACATGATTTACATTATGATGTGAGACCATAATGTACCAATAAAAGTATATTAAAAAAAATAGTGCTACATGCCAAAAGGTCATGTCCTGGGAGTCTGGCCTGGCCAACTGGAGGATCACCATGCCTGCAGCCAACACGGGAGATGCCTGCAGCCTGGGTGCTGCTAGACAAGTCCTTTTCCAAGAACCAGAGTCTGTACAGGATGTTTGTGAATTTCACTCCTGGCAACCATCAGGGGGAGGCTGACCCTCAGGGCCGGGGAAATGGGGCTGTCTTTTGAATAAGAGCCTGGGGCCAGGACAGAGGAAGGCCAAAGCAATCACACAAAGCCAGAAGCTGAGGCTCAGGGTGAGCCTGATTTATTAACCAAACTTAAAATGAAATGGAGTAGCGGGGCATGGTGACACACACTTGTAATTCCAGTTCTCAGAAGGCTGAGACAGGAAGATCCTAGGTTCAAGGATAGCCTCGGCAATGAAGCGAGACTCTCAGCAACCTAGCAAGACTCTGTTTCAAAAAAAACAAAAGGGCAGGGGGCTGGGGGTGGAGCTTGGAGATAGAATGCTCCTGGGTTCAAGCCCCAGTACCACATATGAAAGAAGGGAGGGAGGCAGGGAAGGATGATGAAAGGCCTGGATGTGTGTTGTCAACGTCCCAGGGCAGCACCGACATAAGGCGGCCAGGCTCACCGGATCATGGCCACGATTCCAGGCATCAGCTTCTGCTTTGTAGTGGGATCAGCAGGTGGACAGTCTCTGACCTTCAGGATGACCGCATGGGCCTCCCGAAAGAGGTCCTCCCCCACCGCAGCCTCCACTCGCCGGCGCCAGGCAGCCAACTTGGGTCGGCCTTCGAAGACTTGGCAACCAGCACCCACGGGCTGTAGAAAGAAGACAAAATGGGGAGAAATGAGTGAGGCCGAGGACCGGCCTCGTCTGCCTGGCTTGGGGATCCCAGAGCTCCAGAATGGTCCTGCGGCCAGGCGCAGGCAGTATACACAGTACTTCAGCCACTGGCTGCCCCTCCCCCATCTGGTGGGCCCACCCTGCCCACAGCACTCACATGCATCAGCTCTGTGATGGCCACCAGGTCAGCCAGGGACATGTGGGGCCCCGCCAGGAAGGCCTTGTGCTGGAGGAACTTGTCCTCAAGCAGCTGCAGGGTCACGTCCAATTCTGCCAGCGTGGCCGCCAGCGTCTGGGGAGCTACCTGCTCACCCAGGAAAACCGGGAACATCACCTGGCAGGCCGGCGGGTGGGCGAAGCAGGGAGTCAGAGAACAGCCCAGCCCTGGGCGCCAGAGCCAAGTCCCCTGCGTGGCTAGTTAATAAACTGTCCAAACATTGGTAGAAAAGAAAATGAGCCCCAGGACACTTGGTATTGTAATCACCTAGGGGAGGCGACTGTCCCTGCTCCGTCACCTTATCAGGACATAAACCTTAACTGACAAGATAGACTGGGATTTATTTATTTATTTTGGTACTGGGGATTGAACCCAAAGTCATTCTACCTCCAAGCTACACCCCCAGCCTGATTTTTTAAATATATCTTATTTGGAAACGGGGTCTCACTAGGTTGCTGAGAGCTTTGCTAAGTTGCCGAGGCTGGCTTTGAATCTGCGATCCTCCTGTCTCAGTCTCCCAAGTACTGGGATGACAGGCGTGCGCCACCGTGCCCTAAAGGCAGCATTCTCACCTCCGTGGTGTCTAATTTAGAATTGCACAAGACATTAATCATAGCCAGAAACACAGGTAGCTGGATGGCAGCTAATAAACCTAAGGCTGTGTGTGTGTGTGTGTGGCACTGGGGATTGAATCCAGGGGCATTCTACCTCCGAGCTACACCCCCAGCCCTATTTTTTATTATTTATTTTGAAACAGGATCTCACTAAATTCCAGAGGGTCTCACTAAGTAACTAAGGCTGTCCACAAACCCGGATCCTCCCGTCCCAGCCTCCCAAGTACTGGGATTACAGACTTGTGCCACCACGCCTGGCTAAGGCCTTTTTTGGGGGGGCAGTACTGGGGATTGAACCGAGGGCCTTGCACACGTTAGACAAGTATTCTACCACTGAGCCAAATCCCCAGCCCGGATAAGACCCATTTTTTATTCATCTCCTCTGGAAGTGAGGAACCCCTTCTGCTTCCATAACCCTGCAAAACCATGAGCAACCCCAAATGCACATCTATATAAATGCAATATCCACAGATATTGCCCCCCTAGTATTTTATAAAATTGATATTTTTTCCTGTAGCCCAATGGCTCAAGTCATACACAGTATTTTGCGTGTGTGTGTGTGTGCGTGTGTGTGTGTGTGTGTGTGTGTGTGTGTGTGTGTCTGGTACTGGGGATTGAACTCAGGGGCATTCTACCTCCAAGCTACACCCCCAGCCCAAATTTATTTTTTATTTGGAAACAGGGTCTCGCTAAGTTGCTGAGGTTGGCCTTGAACCTGTGATCCTCTTGTTTCAGCCTCCCAAGTACCGGGATTACAATTGAGTACCACCATGCCTGGCTCATGCACAGTATTTAACAACAGAAATTTTATGGTGTCAGCCAGGGATGGTGGAGCACACCTGTAATCCCAGTACTTGGGAGGCTGAGATAGGATGATCGCAGGTTTGAAGCCAGCCTTAGCAACTCAGTAAGGCTTGCATTAACTTAACAAGATCCTGTTTCCAAATAAAAAATAAAATAGGGCTGGGGGTGCAGTTCGGAGGTAGAATGCCTCTGGGTTCAATCCCCAGTACCACAGAAACAAAAAGAAATTTCACGATGTCTAATAAGAAAGCTTCACAGTGGACAAAATGGAAGGCTTAGCCAGGTGTGGTGGCACATACCTGTGATCCCAGTACTTGGGAGGCTGAGACAGGCAAATTGCAGGTTCGTGGCCAGCCTCATCTATTTAGTGAGATTCTGTTTCAAAGTAAAAAGTAAAAAATAAGACTGGGGTGTAGCTTGGAAGTAGAATGATCCTGGGTTCAACCCCCAGCACCAAGTAAATAAATAAATAATAAAAATTAAAAATTAAACAGGGCTTGGGGATAGCTTGGGGGTAGAATGCCCCTGGTTCAATCTGCAGTCAAAAAAAAAAAAAGGGGGGGGAGCCGGGCATGGTAGTACATGCTTGTAATCCCACTATTTGGGAGACTGAGACAGGAGGATCTCAGGTTCAAAGCCAGCCTCAGCTACTTCATGAGGCCCTCTGCAACTTAGTGAGACCCTGACTCAAAATAAAAATAAAATAGGGCTGGGGGTATAGCTCAGAGGTAGAATGCCCCTGGGTTCAATCCCCAGTACTGCAAAAAAAAAATAAATAAATAAAAATAAAAGGGGGGAGGGGGAGAGGATAAGGAGGAAGAGGAGGAGCAAAAAAGAGGAGGAGGAGGAAGAGAAGGAGAAGTGTCTGAGCCCCTTTGGGGTAATGTCCTCACTCTCCTCATCCTTCTAGCCTCACCTTATGCCACAGGGCGCGGAGGCAGACTCTCCGCAGGGCCGTGTGCTGCCACGCCAGGTACTCGTCCACACGGGCGCGGGCCTGCAGGTCCTGAGGGTACCAGTGCTCTGGGACCTTATACTTGTGGGTCAGGTAGAGCAGGATGGCCACACTGTGGGATGGGGTGGACATAATGGCTGGGTGGGGGAAGGGTACGGTGCTAGAGACTTTGTACCCAGGACCTTCTTTGATCTTCCTGACAACCTGCTTCAGTTTCCCGCCCAGGAAAGCAGGCCTAGAAAGGTGAAGGGACGTGCACCAGGGCACACATCCCTGAGTGGCAGGGCTGAGTCTTCCTGGGGCTGATGCCCACGCTAATCCTACCACCAGGAAAAATCCCATCAGAGCTTCCCGTCAAGTGTTCAGAGGCAGTTTCTGATCAGAAAACCAGAGACAGCTTCCTGGAGGAAGTGGCAGCCACGCTAAGCACTGGGAGGCTCAGTTCTTTCCAGTCTGCATCTACTCTCTCTTCCTGTCACAGTCAGACCAGTCTCCAATGGTCTGATCATTCAAAAAGACTCTCATCAACCCATAATTATTATTATTATTATTATTATTATTATTATTATTGGGTACTGGGGATTGAACCCAGGGATGTTCTACCTCTGAACTATACCCCCAGCCCTATTTTATTTTGAAATAGGGTCTCACTTAGTGGCTGAGGGCCTTGCTAAGTTGCTGAGGCTGGCCTCGAACCTGCCATCCTCCTGTCTCAGCCTCCCAAGTACTGGGATTGCAGGTGTGTGCCACCGTGCCCAGCACCATCCCTCTATTCTTTGTGTGACTCTGCTAAGAATCAGCTCCTGTCTAAACCAACTGAATTGGCTGGGCTTCCTAAAACCTAACTCCGGAAATGCTCAGAAGCTGCAGGTTCCTGGAAGACAGAACAGACACAGTCCCTGGTGCCTCCTCCTGCCTGGGCTGTCATGGAGAAGGACCTTAAAGGACACTGAGGATGTGTCAACTGGGCAATAGGAAAGCATGAGTGTGTGCGCACACATGCACACGTGTGCGTATGTGTACGTGTGTGTTGTTTTCTTTCGTTTTTGTAGGACTGGATATTGAACCCAGGGGCATTCTACCTCTGCACTACCCCCCCGCCCTTTTGATTTTTTTTTTTTTTTTTTGCGGTCCTGGGGATGGAAACCAGGGGCATTCTACCTCCAAGCTACACCCCCAGCCCTATTTTATTCTTTATGTTGAAACAGGGTTGCCAGGCGTGGTGGTACACGTTCGTAATCCCAGTACCAGGGAGGCTGAGACAGGAGGATCGCAGGTTCACAGCCAGCCTCAGCTACTTAGTGAGGCCCTCCGCAACTTAGTGAGACCCTGTTTCAAAATAAAGAATAAAAAATTGGGCTGGGGCTGTAGCTCAGAGGTAAAATGCCCCTGGGTTCAATCCCCAGTACCGCAAAAAAAAAAAAAGAAATAAAATTGGGATGGGGGTGTAGCTTGGAGGTAGAATGCCTCTGGGTTCAATCCCCAGTACTACTACTGCTACTACTACTACTAATAATAATAATAATAGAAAAGAAAACAAAAGGGGCAGAACAGGGAGAAGGTGTGTCCTTCCCTGAAGAGGGACATTTCAGCTTCTTGGGATCTGCTGTGACATAAAGCATCCATGTGTCTAGTGGCTCTCCATGGGGGAGACCCCGCCAGAGAAGCCAGAGACGGGGACACTGGAGCTCCAGATGCCACCAGGTGCCACCAGGCTATATGGACCTAGGCTGGGTCAGAGAGCTGCCCCGTGGTGGGCAAAGCCACCATTCCCCCTGCCCCATGCCAGGGGTACTTCTGTCAACACGCAAAGCACTGGTACAGAGGCAAAATCTGTGCCTGGCTTCCCCACCGTCCTGGCGAGCTGGGAAGCAGACAGCAGGGGCCTGGGTGCAGCGTGGCTCTGTGGATGTGGGCGAAGCGGTCCCTTGCCTCTGGGGACCTTCGTTTCCCTGTCTATAACACAGAGGGTTAGGACAGGATGGCTCCAGTAAGGCCTGGCCGTGGCCCGGGGTCCCCGTTACCTCTCCGTCAAGGTGAAGTCCCCGTCCTTCAAGGCTGGCACCTTCTGCAGGGGGTTCACCTGGACAAAGGCATCGCTGAGGTGCTGGCCTGCAGAGAGCCCGGCGGGAGAGGGAGCGGCACGCTGAGCCTTCCACGCAGGCTGGCCCCGCTCCCTGCAATGCCCAGCCCCGATATCATGGCTCTTCCCCCACTGGGCTGCCCTCCCCTGAGTGGGAAAGGCTGCTGGGGCTGCTGGGGGGAAGGGGAGGCTGCTCTGGAAAATAGGCTGAACACCCTTGGACAAGACCTCGTGGGCGCTACCTCCCCCCACAGCCCACCTCCCTGCAACTGGGCGCAAGGTGCGGGGCGTGGTGCCTGGGCCCACACTCCGCCGCCTCCCCTCCACCACTGCCAGCGTCCGAGCTCCACTCGAGTGACCACTCGAGTGACCTGCTAGGGAAGTCACCTGAGTGCGTCTCTGCCTTCCCAACAACCACCTGTTCATGGTGGATGCTAAGGGAAGGTGACTGAACACAGAGAGCTGACCTTTCCTTGCCACCAACTTCCCCGCGCCCCTCCATGTCCCCGTGCTCCCCCTGCCCTGGGCTCTGGGACTGCAGAGCCCGACCTGTTTCAGGCTCATTTTCTTTTCCTTCCCTTCCCTTCCCTTCCCTTTCCTTCCCTTCCCTTCCCTTCCCTTCCCTTCCCTTTCTTCCTTCCTTCCTTCCTTCCTTCCTTCCTTCCTTCCTTCCTTCTTTTGTGTGCGGATACTGAGGATTGAACCCAGGGGCATTATACCTCCGAGCTACACCCCAGCTCTATTTTATTTTTATTTTGAAACAGGGTCTCGCTAGGTTGATGAGTCTCACTACTTGCTGAGACTGTCCTTGAACCTGCGATCCTCCTGTCTCAGCCTCCCAAGTACTGGGATTACAAGTACTGGGCATGCACCACCACGCCCAGCTTCTGCTCATTTCTCTCACTACCTATAGCATCCTGTAAGATGCATCCCTGGGACCATGGTGACTGCTTTGAGCTTGTCTGAATGGTAGCGTTTTTTGTTTTGTTTTGTTTTGTTTTGTTTTGTTTTGTTTTGTACTGAGGGTTGAACCCAGGGGTATTCTACCTCGGAGCTACACCCCCAGCCCTTTTTTTTTTCTCTCCTGTGGTACTTGGGATGGAACCCAGGGACCTTCTACCTCCAGGCTACACCTCCAACCCTATTTTATTTTTTATTTGGAAACAGGGTCTCACTAAGTTGCTGAGGGTCTCACTATGTTGCAGAGGCTGGACTTGACCCTGCAATCCTCCTTTCTCAGCCTCCCAAGTACTGGGATTACAGGCATGTGCCACCATGCCCTGAATAGCTTTTCAGCTCCTGCAGATGCAGCCAGAGAGAAGCTTCTAAGAGCACTTAAGTCTCATTCCTCTCTGCTCTGTGGTCCTCAGTGGCTCCCAATTACCCCTGAATCAGGGGGAAGCTCCTCAAAGACACACATGATCTCATTTCCCTCTAGCCTAAAGGGTCCCCTCTCTTTATCCTTCACCAAGGGTCCCCTCCCCTCCTTTCTTGGTGAAGCACCTCTCCCTCTGCATCTATGTGTGTGTGTGTGTGTGTGTGTATTTGGTGCTGGGGATTGAACCCAGGGGTCTTCTACCTTGAGCTACACCCCGCCCCTCTCCTTTTTTTTTTTTAAACAGGGTCTGGCTAAGTGGCTGAGGCTGTCTGCAAACTTGTAGCCATCCTCCTGTCTCAGCCTCCCAAGTACCAGGATTACAGGCGTTCATGTTCAGCTTGCGTCCCTATATTTGACAGCCAACTTGGACATCCCCTTGTCGCCCAAGCCCTCTCTCCTGCCCCATACTAGTGGGCAGTTCCCAGAGGAGGTGACATTTCAGGCACAGAGAAGGCAGTGCAAAGGTCCAAAGACAGACCAGGGCTAGCCCCGGGGGCAGGTGCATTGGGTGGAAGGTTTAGCCAAATAGAATTGCCCTGTTTTCCACCCAGAAACACCTGTGTTCTACTGCCATCCCTTCCTACCACCCCACCCCTGCCCACCTGCGCTGTCAGCTGTCCTGGAGGGCCACAGAGGCCTGCCAGGGAAACAGCACCCTGCTGGGGCTGCGGGGCTCATCCAGCCCCCTCCACCTCCTGCCCCCAGCACACCCACCCCACGCAGCCTCTCTCCCCAGCAGGAACAAGAGAGGCAGAGGACAAGGTAAGTAAGGTTAACAACAGGAGGAGCAAAAGAAGGGAGGGAACTGGGCATGGTGACACACGCCTGTAACCCCAGTACTTGAGAGACAGGAGGATCGCAGGTTCAGCAACTTAGTGAGACCCTGTTTCAAACTAAAAAATAAAATAGGGCTGGGGGTGTAACTCAGAGGTAGAATGCCCTTGAGTTCAATCCCAAGTACAGAAGAAGAAGAAGAAGAAGAAGAAGAAGAAGAGGAGGAGGAGGAGGAGGAGGAGGAGGAGGAGGAGGAGGAGGAAGAAGAAGAAGAAGAAGAAGAAGAAGAAGAAGAAGAACAGACAAAAGAAAGAAAGAAAGAAAGAAAGAAAGAAAGAAAGAAAGAAAGAAAGAAAGAAAGCTGGGAATGGTGGCACACACTTGTAATCCCAGTACTTGGGAGGCTGAGACAGGAGGATCTCAGGTTCGCGGCCAGCCTCAGCTACTTAGTGAGGCCCTCTGCAACTTAGTGACAACTTTTTCAAAATAAGGAATACAAAATAGGGCTGGGGGTGTAGCTGGGAGGTGAAATGCCCCTGGGTTCGATCCCTAGTACCGCAAAAAAAAAAAAAAATAGAGGCAGGGACAAAAGGGACCCAGCCCAGTCCAGAAGCGTGCAGAGGGCAGGGCTTGCTCAGCGTGCTACTGCCAATCAATCTTTGCTCGAAGACCCACAAAGGAGGGGCCTAATTCTGTCCCAGTCTCCACAGTTGGTCCCCTGGCCCCACTCCGCCCGCCCCCATCTCTTTTCTCGAGGTCCCCCTTCCCAAGGCCCCCGGCTGCACCCATTTCTGTCCGCCCAGCCTCTCCTCTCCTATGCTGCCCCCCAGCCCCCCCGTTATCCGGCCTCAGAGATCCCCCTGCTCCACCACTGTTCTGCGGGACAGCAGTTTAGGGGCTCCCCCAATCTTCCATCTCCCTGGTGGCTCCCTTTTCTCGCTAGGTCTTTAAGTCAGGCCAGCGCGGGGAGGGGCCCTTCAGCCGCGTCTCCCTAGATCTCAGGGTTCCCCGAACCCCGGCCGGCGCACCCTTGAGCAGCTCCACCGTGCGCAGCTGGAAAGGGATGCGGTTCTTCTTGGCGAAGATGTAGACGGCGCGGCAGGGCTGGGACAGCAGGTCCAGGTAGAGCTCCAGGCCCATGGCGGCGGCGGCCAGGGGGCCAGGCGTGCAGCCCGCGGGGACAGCAGAAACCCGGGCGCCGGTCGGGAGTCTCGGGTCAGGGACCCGCCGGGCGCGGCCACGCCCCCACACCGCCCCCTTTGGGCGGCTCCAATCGCTGCCCGGCGGAGGGGAGTGGGCGGGGCGAGCGGGAGGGGCGTGTCCCAGGGGCGGGGGAGGAGCGGCCCCGGATTGGGGGCTAGATGGTCGCCCAGGCGGGGACCCGCGTCCCCGTCCTGTCGTGGCTGACTTATTTGACTTCGCGTAACGTCTTCAAAGTGCATCGTGCCTGTGTCGGAACTTCCAGTCATCCCCATTTCACAGATGGGGAAACTGAGGCACTGCGTGATGATGGACCCCGAAAGTCTGGCTCCAGAGTCGGTCTTCTTCCTTTTTTTTTTTTTTTGTTTTGTTTGGGGATTGAACCCAGGGGCATTCTACCTCCGAATTCTACCCCAGCCCTATTTTATTCTTTATGTTGAAACAGGGTCATGCTAGGTCGATGAGACTCTCACTACTTGCTGAGACTGCCCTCTAACCTGCGATCCTCCTGTCTCAGCCTCCCAAGTACTGGTATTACATGCGTACGCCACCGCGCCCAGCCAGAGTCAGCCTTTTTAGACTAAGGCTGTGGAGATCTTGGTGCCAGCACATAGCAGAGCTTCAGGGTTGTGGCCACCACTTCGCTGCGATTGCACCCCTGGAATTTGACAGCTTTGATCTGCTGCTGCTGCTGCTGCTGCTGCTGCTGCTGCTTGGACAATGCCCTCAATCACGTTCCCTGGGTGTCTCACACCTGTTTCTCCGCTGCCAATAACACGATACCATAGAATGGGTAATTTGTAAACAATAGAAATTTACTGCTCACAGCCCAGCAGTGTGGAGCGCTCCTGTAATCCCAGCACTTGGGAGACTGACACTGGAGGAGGCAGGTAGGGAGATAATGTTTCAAAATAAAAATAGTAAGAGTCCGGTGTGGCGGCACACACCTGTAATCCCAGCACTTGGGAGACTGAGACAGGAGGATCTCAGGTTTGAGGACAGCTTCAGCAGGTAGTGAGACTCTCATCAACCTAGTGAGACCCTGTTTCAAAACAAAAAAATAAAAAGGGCTGGGGGTGTAGCTCAGAGGTAGACTGGGTTCAATCCCCAGTACCACAATAAAATAAAAAATACGCCGGGCGTGGTGGCGCGCGCTTGTAATCCCAGTACTTTGGGAGGCGTAGACCGGAGGATCCGGGTTCGCGGCCAGCCTCAGCTCTCGCTCTCTCTCTCTCTGTCTCTCTCTCTCTCTCTCTCTCTCTCTCTCTACCTAGTGAGGCCCTCCGCAACTTCATGAGACCCAGTTTCAAAATAAAGTATAAAAAATAGGGCCGGAGGCGTAGCACGGAGGTAGAACGCCCCTGGGTTCAATCCCCAGTACCCAAAAAATAAATAAATAAAAAATAAATAATCCTTGTGCTTCTGGAGGAGCAGTAGTGGTCCCCTCGCTTTCTTTCCTACTCAGAATAATTTGATTCTTTTTTTTTTTTGGCTTGGTTATTCTAGCTAACGGTTTTTCAGTTGTGTTGATCATTTCAAAGATCATTATTTTTCTTATTGTTTTTCTACTTCCTATTTACCTCATTGCAAACATCTTTATTTCCTTTCTTCTTCTTGTTGTTGTCTTTGCAGTACTGGGGATTGAACCCAGGGCCTTGTGCATGTTAGGTAAGCGCTTTACCACTGAGCTACATCTTCAGCCCAGTTTCTTTTTTTTTTTTTTTTTTTGCTGAACTGGGGATTGAACCCAGAGGCGTTCTACCTCCGAGCTACACCCCCCGGCCCTATTTTTTATACTTTATTTTGAAACCAGGTCTCACGAAGTTGCAGAGGGCCTCACTAAGTAGCTGAGGCTGGCCGTGAACCTGGATCCTCCAGTGTCCGCCTCCCAAGTACTGGGATTACAAGCGTGCGCCACCACGCCCGGCCCAGCCCAGTTTCTTCTAATAAAGTTGGGTTTAGTTTGTTCTTGTTTTATTTCCTCAAGATGTAAAATTAGGTTTCCTTGTTTGTTTGTTTGTTTGTTTGTTTGTTTGTTTGTTTTGTGTGTGTGTGTGTTTTGCAGTACTAGTGATTGAACCCTGGGGCATTCTACCTCTGAGCTACACCCCAGTCCAATTTTTTATTCTTTTTTTTCTTTTTTTTTTTGGTACTGGGGATTGAACCCAGGAGCATTTTACCTCCGAGCTACACCCCCAGCTAGGTTGATGAGAGTCTCGTTACTTGCTGAGACTGGCCTTGAACCTGCAATCCTCCTGTCTCAGTCTCCCAAGTACTGGATTACAGGCTTATGCCACCACACCCAACTAAGATCATTTTTTTTTTTTTGTGGTACCGGGGATTGAACTCAGGGGCGTTCTACCTCCGTGCTACGCCCCCAGCCCTATTTTTTATACCTTATTTTGAAACCGGGTCTCACGAAGTTGCGGAGGGCCTCACTAAGGAGAGAGAGAGAGAGAGAGAGAGCTGAGGCTGGCCGCGAACCCAGATCCTCCAGTCTCTGCCTCCCAAAGTACTGGGATTACAAGCGTGCGCCACCACGCCTGGCCATAAGATCATTCTTTTTTAATGTATATGTACACAGCTATGAATTCTCTTTGGTCTTACTCATACAGTGTCCTATAACTTTTGGCACATGTGTTTTCATTTCCATTTGTTCAAGGTACCTTTCTGCGTACATGGTACTAAGTTGCTGAGGCTGGCGTCAAACCTGTGATCTTCCTGTCTCAGCCTCCCAAGTACTGGGATGACAGGCATGCGCCACTGTGCCCAGCTTGGGGAATGTTTTAATAGGTCCAAATGGAGCCGGGCATGGTGGCACACACTTGTCATCCCAGTACTTGGGAGGCTGAGAAAGGAGGATCACAGATTTGTGGCCTGACTCAGCAACTTGTGAGGCCCTCCACAACTGAGTGAGACCCTGTTCCAAAATAAAGAATAAAATAGGACTGAGGGTGTAGCTTGGAGGTAGAATGCCCCTAGGTTCAATCCCCAGTATCACACACACACACACACACACACACACACACACACACACTAATAATAATAATAAGAAGAAGAAGAAGAAGAAGAAGAAGAAGAAGAAGAAAAAGAAGAAAAAGAAGAAGAAGAAGAAGAAGAAGAAGAAGAAGAAGAAGTCCGAATGGTTCATAAGCTTGTTCCTTGATGATCTTCTATCTAGTTATTCTATTATAGAAAGAGAGTATGGAATTCATCAACTACCACTAGTGATAATGTAATCATATTACACTTTGTTTTACATCCTTTTTGGCAACTGAGAGGATCCATGGCCAGCACCTGCTCCAAGTGTTCTGGACCCAGCAGCATGAAGATTGTTCTAGTTCTTTATTAGGCAGAGGAACAGAGTTGTTTGCTAGCGCCCCTCCTGAGCCGCCCCGGAGCTCACTTGTACTTCGTCAGAAACTCGCAGATCCTCTCCTTGACCAACGGATCTAGCGTCGAGAAGTCCCACTCTGCCAACTTCGACAGCCGATCGTGGGCCTCCCAGAAGAGGCCAGAGCCGATGTTCAGCTCCACCCGCATGCGCCACTCGGCCAGCTTGGAGCTGTTGAGGAAGACGTTGTAATCACTCCCCATGGGCTGTGGACAGAAAAGGGGAAGAGGAGCCGGGCATGGTGGCGCACGCTTGTAATCCCAGTACTTTGGGAGGCGGAGACCGGAGGATCTGGGTTCACAGCCAGCCTCAGCTCTCTCTCTCTGTCTCTCCCTGTCTCTCTCTCTCTCTCTCTCTCTCTCTCTCTCTCTCTACTTAGTGAGGCTTCCGCAACTTTGTGAGACCCGGTTTCAAAATAAAGTATAAAAAATAGGGCCGGGGTGTAGCGCGGAGGTAGAACTCCCCTGGGTTCAATCCCCGGTACTGCAAAAAAAAAAAAAAAACAAAAGAAAAGAGGAAGAGGTGGTCACCCCGGGACCAGCCCTGCCTGGGTCTCCTACAGCCTCAAGGGCACGCCCCATCTGCCTCTGCTACGAGTTATCCATCTGCTGACTTGCAAGGCCTGGGTGAGGGGTCACAGCTATGTCATGGGTGTGGGAATGGAGGATCCAGAGTCCCCTGGGTTTTGTTTATGTTTCTTTTATTTTATTTTTGGTACTGGGGATGGAACCCAGAGGCATTCTACCTCTGAGCTACACCCCCCAGCCCTATTTCATTTTATTATTATTATTTTTTTTTTTTTTGCGGTACTGGGGATTGAACCCAGGGGCATTCTATCTCCGAGCCACACTCCCAGCCCTATTTTTTATTCTTTATTTTGAAACAGGGTCTCACTAAGTTGTGGAGGGCCTCACTAAGTAGCTGAGGCTGGCCGCGAACCCAGATCCTCTGGTCTCAGCCTCCCAAGTACTGGGATTACAAGCGTGTGCCATCATGCCCAGCTTATTATTATTTGTGTGTGTGTGTGTGTGGTACTGGGGATGGAACCCAGGGTACTTCTACCTCCAGGATATATCCACAGCCTGATTTTATTTCTTATTTGGAAACAGGGTCTCGCTAGGTTGATGAGAGTCTCACTACTTGCTGAGGCTGTCCTCGAACCTACGATCCTCCTGTCTCAGCCTCCCAAGTACTGGGATTACAGACATGTACCACCATGCCTGGCCTTATTTTATTTTTTATCTTAAAACATGGTCTTGCTAAGTTGCTGAGGGCCTTGCTAAGTTGCTGAGGCTGGCCTCAAACCTGCAATCCTCTTGTGTCAGCCTCCCAAGTACCAGGATTACGGGCATGCACCACCATGCCCAGCTCCCTGGGATTCTTGGACACTGGTCTTGCTCCAAGGCTCCTGAACCCGTTTGAGGTGACCCCTGGTCCAGGTGGTTCCCACTTCTCTAGCTTGGAACCTCCCATGGGTCTGGCCTTCTTCCAGGGAAGCCCCTGTCCCCAAGGGAGTGGGGGAGGGGCTCAGTCCCCCCCCCCATTGACCCTCCCTGTGTGATCAGAGGCCACAAGGGTAGACCCAGCAGGCGGCCTGCCTAGGGATCTGTCTGGCTCCTAGAGAAATAGGTACCCAAATCCTGGTGCAGCGGCTGCGACCTCCGGCCACCACCCCGCCCCACACCTGCATCATCTCCACCAGGGCCACCAAGTCGGCCAGGGAGATGTGGTCTCCGGTGATGAACATCCTGTCCTGCAGAAACTTCTCCTCAAAGAACTGCATGTTGGTCTTCACCTCTTCCAGCACCTGTTCCGTCTTGTCGGCTGGGACCTCCTCCCCCGTGATCATGGGGATCAGCAGCTGGTGGAGGAGCAGAGGGTGGAGCCCAGTCCATCTGCCCCCACAGGCCCCTGTGTCCGCATCTACTGGACACATCTTGGCCAGCACTGAGGCCGTCAAGCAGTTCCGCCTCTTTCTGCAATTCTTTTTTTTTTTTTCCTGCCGTACTGGGGATTGAACCCAGGGGCATTCTACCTCCGAGCTACACCCCCAGCTCTATTTTATTTTTTTATTTTGAAACAGGGTCTCACTAAGTTGCGGAGGGCCTCACTAAGTAGCTGAGGCTGGCCGTGAACCTGGATCCTCCTGTCTCAGCCTCTCAAGTACTGGGATTATAAGCATGCACCACCACGCCCGGCTCTCCTCTCCTCGTGTTAGCAAGACTTGGCCATACTCAGTGTTTCGTCCCATGCCCCCAGGGGCTCTGTGAGGCTGGCAGGGGAGGGAGCAGAGGAAACGAGGCTCAGGGAGGGATGACGACTTGCTTGAGCTCATCAGTGACCAGCAGGGCCAGGACTGGTCACCGAGCTTCTCTTGTCCCCAAGCCCCAGACACGGCCCTGCTCACCTTGATCCACAGTACCCTGCTCATGGGCATCTGGATGGCGGTGTGCTGCCAGGCCATGAACTCGTCCACACGGGCACGCGTGTGCAGGTCGGGCGGGTACCAGTGGGAGGGCGCGCTGTACTTACGGCACAGGTAGAAGAGGATGGCCACGCTGCGGGAAGGGCAGGTGATGAGCACGGCCCTGGCTCCCACAGGCTCCAACACCGAGCGTCCCAGCACGGCCCGGACCCAACTGCCCGGGAGAGGTCCAGGGGTCCCAGGGAAGGGCCACCCCAAGCCTCAGGCCAGTAGTCAGCAAGGGCACAGAGGGAGAGCTGAGAACCAAGCAGGGGTCGGTGGAAGTTCAGACGAGGAGAAAAATACATGTCGAAATACCAGGGCAAGAGGGAGGGAGGTGAATTTGGAGAATGAAGAGGAAGTGAATGGAGCTGAGAGGTGGATGAGCTGGGCACACTGGTGCACACCTGTCATCCCAGGACTTGGGAGGCTGAGACTGGAGGATAGCGGCTTCAAGGCCAGCCTCAGCAATTTAGTGAGACCCTCAGCAACTCAGCTAGTCCCTGTTTCAGAATAAAAAATAAAAAGGGCTGGGGGTGTAGCTCGGAGGTAGAATGCCCCTGGGTTCAACCCCCAGTACCACAAAAAATAAAATAAATAAATAAATAAAAATTAAAAATAGGGCTGGGGGTGTAGCTCAGAGGTAGAATGTTCCTTGGTTTCATCCCCAGTACCACAAGAAGAAAGGAAGGAAGGAAGGAAGAAAGGAAGGAAGGAAGGAAGGAAGGAAGGAAGGAAGGAAGGAAGGAGGAAAGAGAGAAAGAGAAAAGAAATAAATGTTAGCCGGGCGTGGTGGTGCACTCCTGTAATTCCAGTACTTGGGAGGCTAAGCCAGGAGGATCGCAGGTTCATGGTCACCCTTAGCAACTTAGTGAGACCCTGTTTCAAAAAAAAAAAAAGTAGGGCTGGGGGTGTGGCTCAGAGGTAGAATGCCCCTGGGTTCAAGCCCCAGTACCAAATAGATAGATAGATAAATAAATAAATAAATAAATAAATAAAAAAGAAAATAAATGCTGGCTGCTCCGGCCCCACTGAGGCCCGGGAGGAGCAGGGCGGAGGGCAGAAGGGCCCTCACCTTTCAGACAAGATGAATTTCCCATCTCTGAGGCTGGGCAGCTTCCTCAGGGGGTTGATCTGGATGTACTCCTTGCTGTGGTGGTGGCCTGAGAGAGGCAGGGAGGAGGCCCTTAGGGGTCTAGGATCCCAGGGAAGGGAGAGCCAGAACTCCCAGCAACAGAAGTACCTTGCTCTCTAGTCACCAAGAAGGGGAAACTGAGGCCTGGAGGAACCCCGCAGCCTGCCCCCGGTGACAGGGCAAGTGAGTGGGACCGGGACTCCCCCAGACTCGGCGACTCCTGTGTCCTGTTACCAAGACCACCCTTGGGCTCCCCAAAGCTGGAGGTCCCCAGGCCCCGCTCCTCCACCCTTTGCTCTGTCCCCCCTTTAAGAGGAGCAGGCAGCTGCGGCTGGAAGGACACAGCTGGACATCCACAGGGGAGCCCCTCGAGGGTAATGGGGGCTATCGGATCTGAACAGGGAGCTCCACTGGGGACAGTAATCGTGTCTCTTCCTTGACCAGCTGCCTCCAAGTGGAAGCATTTCTGGGGACTCGGTCCCATGTCCCCCACATCCTCCTTCACTTCTGCAGTGCTCCAGGCTCCTCTTCCTGCCCAATACAGAGGCTTCTACTTCTATTTCTGCCAGCTGAGCTATTTATTTATTTATTTATTTATTTATTTATTTATTTAGTGGTACTGGGGATTGAACCCAGGGGTGTTCTACCTCCTAGATACACTCCCAGCCCTATATATACATACATATTTTTTTTTTTTGCTTGTTTGTTTGCTTTATGGTACTGGGGATTGAATCCAGAGGCATTGTACCTCCCAGCTATACCCCCAAGCCCTTTTAATTAATTAATTAATTAATTAATTATTGTGTGGTACTGAGGATTGAACCCAGGGGCATTCTACCTCTGAGCTACACCTCCAGCCCTGTTTTTAAAATTTTATTTTGAAACAGGGTCTTGCTAGGTTACTGAGAATCTCAGTAAGTTGCTGAGGCTGGTCTTGAACCTGCAATCCTCCTATATTAGCCTCCCAAGTACTGGCATTACAGGCATGCACCACCATGCCCAGCTTGTTTTCCACCTTAAAACAGGGTCTTGCTAAATTGCTGAGAGTCTTGCTAAATTGCTGAGTCAGCTGGGTGAGAGTCTCACTAAATTCCTGAGGCTGGCCTCGAACTCTTGATCCTCCCATCTCTGCCTCCCAAGTACACGCACCACCACACTTAGCTTCAAGCTGAGCTTTTAGAGCCTCCTCTGTGCTTGGGGTGGGATTGGAGTTTGCCCCCCATCCATCCTCACATGGGGTCTGTGTAACCCTGAGCAGACTGGCTCTTCATATATAGTCATCCTCGTCCTCGTCCTCCCCCTCCTCGTCCTCATCCTCGTCCTCCTCGTCCTCGTCCTCCTCGTCGTCGTCCTCCTCCTCCTCCTCCTCCTCCTCCTCCTCTTCTTCTTCTCCATCACGCTAGGCAAGCACTCTACCTCTGAGCCACACCTGCAGGCCTTGGGCAGGTGTGAACCCCGGGGAGGGGTGTGGCCTGCCCACTGCGCTCTCCCATGTTTGCGTCTGCCCTTCTGCGACCTTTACCAGCCTGGTTAGTAGCTGCTGCAGACCACGAGCTGCAGGACCCCATAAGGAGATGGTGAGCCTGCTGGCTGGGAGCCGGGGGTGCCCTGGCAGCTCCCGCCCCCCTTGCCCTCAAGGAGCCCGTTCACCCCAGCGGAGGGTCTGTCATTAGCGGGGACAGCTAAAGTGGGCTAGACAGGGACAAGCCTGGGGACCTTGATGACTTGGGCACCTTTTCAAAGGACCCCTGCAGGCCTTTGTGGGGTTGCCTTGATCTCTGTCTCCGCTCCTCTGAGATGCCTGAGCTGGATGCCCTAGCCGCCCCTAGGACCAGGCCTGCCTGGGCGGCAGTGGGGACGGACCTTTCAGCAGATCTACAAACTGGAAGTCAAAGGGAATGGCGTTCTTCCTGGCAAAGATGTAGACGGCGCGGCAGGGTGCCGACAGCAGGTCCAAGTAGAGCTCCAGGCCCATGTCGAGATGGTCGCTGGGCCCCGCGGCTGACCGTACAGACCTGAGTCTATCTCCAGCCGGAGCCCCGGGCCTGTGCCCTCTCCACCCTGGGCTCAGAGCCCCGCATTCTGGAACTTCGTGTTCCCCTTGTATTGTCCTGAGGCCAGGAAGCCTGGAATTCTCACAAGAGCAGGGATTCTGAGGAGACCTGTGGCAGGTTGCTGGTGAGGGAGCAGGCTCCTGTGCACATGGGTCCCCCCATGCTTCTGCCTCACAGACACGCTGAGAAGGGGTCATGCATGAATTCCCAGGGCCAGGCCTTCTGTGCAGAATCTAACGAAAGGGGCCGTGAATGACACAATGAGAACCATGCAGGGCCAGACCTAGGGATGGGGGTGGGGTGTGTATCCTCAGGGATATCTGTGTTGGGAGGAAGAGACGCAGGAGCTGGGTGCTGTAGTTTGGATTTTTTTTTTTTTTTTTTTTTTTGGTGCTGGGGATTGAACCCAGGGGCATTAAATCTCTGAGCAACACCCCCAGCCCTTTTTATTTATTTTGTTTTGAAACAGGGTCTCAATAAGTTGCTGAGGGTCTTGCTAAATTGCAGAGGCTGGCTGTAAACCTGCGATCCTCCTGTGTCAGCCTCCCAAGTACTGGGAATACAAGTGTGCCACTAAGCCTGGCCTATTTTTTTAATTTTGAAACACTTAGTAACACTTAGTAACACTTGAAACACTTAGTAACTCACTAAGTTACAGTGTCTCACTAAATTGCTGAGGCTGGCCCCAAGCCTGCGAACCTTCTGTCTCACCCTCCCAAGTACTGGGACTATAGCCATGTGTCACCATGCCCTGGTGACACATTATTTTGAAATGGGATCTTGCCAGATTCCTGAGTGTCTCACTAACTTGCTGAGGCTGGCCTTGAAACTGCAATCCTCCTGTCTCAGCTGGGAGTAGGGCTCTCAGCAACTTAGTGAAACCCTGTTTTCAAATAAAAACATAACAATAAAATAGGGCTGAGGGTGTAGCCCAGAGGTAGAAGACCTCTGGGTTCAATCCCCAGCGCCACACAGACACACACAAAGAACCTCTTGTCTCAGCCTCCCAAGTACTGGGATTATAGGGGTGCACCACCAAGCCTGGCACCTTTTACTCTTTTTTTTTTTTTTTTTTTTTTTTTGCGGTACTGGGGATTGAACCCAGGGGCATTCTACCTCCGAGCTACACCCCAGCCCTATTTTTTATTCTTTATTTTGAAACAGGGTCTCACTAAGTTGCAGAGGCTCACCTTTTACCCTTTGTAACTTAATTATCTTGGCTATTTTGTTATAGGAACAGAAAACTGAGTAGCACACTGGGGGAGTCCAAGGGAAATTGGCGACAACACCACAGAGCATTTGAGGGTGTGGCTGGCCAGAGTGCACCCTGCCAAAATGCCCAGAAACTTCCTGTCCTAGATTAGGACTCCTGCACCTGGAGGCTGAGGAAGGTAATAGAGACGCGCAGGGAGGTGGGAGTGCTGCTCTCTCTTCTCTCTCTCTCTCTCTGAGCTCGGAGAATCCCTTTCTTGGCCTCGGCTTGGAAATGGAGGGACGGGAGCCACTTCTGCAGTGGGTGTGGGTATGAGTCTCCCCCTCCCCTCCCCCTCCCTCTCCACCTCCCTCTCCCTTCCCTTAGACCTTTCACCTTGCTTTTCTCAGCTTGCATTTTTTTTTTTGGAACCCAGGGGCATCCTACCTCTGAGCTATAGCCCTAGCCTGATGATGATGATGATGATAATGATGATGATGATGATGATGATGATGATTTGGTACTGGGGATTGAACCCAGGGGCATTCTACCTTTGAGCTACACCCCCAGCCTTATTTTATTTCTTATTTGGAAACAGGGTCTTGCTAGGTTGATGAGTCTCACTACTTGTTGAGGCTGTCCTCGACCTGCAATCTTCCTGTCTCAACCTCCCAAGTACTGAGATGACAGGCGTGTGCCACCACACCTGGCTTATTATTTTTTTCATTTGAAAAGGGTCTCGCTAAGTTGTGGAGGGCTTCACTAAGTTGCTGAGGCTGGCCTCGAACCTGCGATCTTCCTGATTTAGCCTCCCAAGTACTGGGATTACAGGTGTGTGCCACTGCTCCTGGCTGTGTATGCTGATTTTTAACCAGTTTATTTTCCTTTGCGTTAGTGATTTTTTTTTTTTATGTGTGGTACTGGGGTTGGAACCCAGGGGCTGAGCTACACCCCCAGCCTTATTTATTCTTTATGTTGAAAAAGGGTCTCACTAAGTTGCAGAGGGCCTCACTAAACAGCTGAGGCTGCCCGCCAACCTGCGATCCTCCTGTCTCAGCCTCCCAAGTACTGGGATTACAAGCATGTGCCACCACGCTCGGCTCCGAGTTAGTGATTTTTTTTTTTTTTTTTTTTTTTTTTGCGGTACCAGGGATTGAACCCAGGGGCATTCTACCTCCAAGCTACACCCCCGGCCCTATTTTTTATCCTTTATTTTGAAACCGGGTCTCATGAAGTTGCGGAGGGCCTCACTAAGCAGCTGAGGCTGCCTGCAAACCTGCGATCCTCCCGTCTCAGCCTCCCAAGTACTGGGATTACAAGTGTGCGCCACCACGCCCGGCCGAGTTAGTGGTTTTAAGAGCTCTTTGTATATTGGGAATTTGAGTCTTCTATTGGGTATATATGCTGCAAGGACACCTGGTGTCCCACCTGTGCAGAGTTCCTCCCAGAGCCAGAGACAAGGGACTAGAGTGAGATGAAAAAATAAATAAAAAGGGACAAGCAAGAAACAGAAGGAGTCTCGAGTCTTTATTGCCCATCAGACCACTCAGGGGATCTTGGAAATCCGAAGCAACATACGGGGGCGGGCCTCCGGTGGGGGCACTGGCAGCAATTTTTTAGCCTTCTGCTCCAGAATGCTCGCGATGGGGCCGTGGGCCTCCTGGCACAGCTCGGCACCCAGGAAAGCCTCCATGCGCCCACGCCACGCTGCCAGCCTCGGCTGTCCCTCGAACACGTTGTAGCCAACAGCCACAGGCTGCAGGGACAAGGACTGAGAGTTATAAAGACAATGGGCCGATGCTGGGAACACAACATAGAGATCGGGGACGCGCTCCTTCCCTGACTCCCAAGGGGGACCCAGGTGCTGTGGGCACCCCCACATATATGTGTGTGTGTGTGTGTGTGTTGTGTGTGTGTGTGTGTGTGTGTGTGTGTGTGTGTGTGGTACTGGGATGGAACCCAGGGTCCTCCTACCTCTGGGCTACACCCCTAGCCCTATTTTATATTTATTTATTTTGCGGTACTGGGGACTGAACCTAGGGGCATTCTACCTCCAAGCTACACACCCCCCCCCGTCCTAACTTTATTTTGAAACAGGGTCTCACTAAGTTGCAGAGAGTCTCACTAAGTAGCTGAGGCTGGCCATGAACCTGCAATCCTCCTGTCTCAGCCTCCCAAGTACTGGGATGACAAGCGTGTGCCATCATGCCCGGCTCTTATTTTTATTTTTATTTATTTTCTTATTTGGAAACAGGGTCTCACTAAGTTACTGAGGTTGGCGTTGAAACTGCGATTCTCTTGTCTCAGCCTCCCAAGTACTGGTATGACAAGTGTGTGCCACCATGCCCAGCTTCCCAGCCCTATTTTTTTATTTTTATTTTGAAACAGAGTCTCAGTAGGTTCATGAGAGTGTCACTACTTGCTGAGGCTGTCCTCGAACCTACAATCCTCCTATCTCAGCCTCCCAAGTACTGGGATTACAGGCGTGCACCAGCATGCCCGGCATCTGGCATCCGCAGTGCTTGTGCCTGCGGAGGGGTGCCACCCACAGCCCCTGCTCCAGCGGCTGATCTCACACCTGCATCAGCTCCTCCATCGCCATGAGGTCAGTCAGCGTCACCTGCTGGCCGGTGAGGAAGGCCCTGTCCTGCAGGAACATGTCCTCCAGCAGCTGCAGGGCCTGGGTCATGTTGGTCCTGTTGCGGTCCACCTTCTCCTCCGGCACCTGGACCCCAAGCAGCGGCGCTATCACCTGATGGGGAGAGAGAGGGTGGGCTTGCTCTGGGACCCTGCCTCCCCCTGGGGCCCTGAGGGCCGACCCCTCCCCAGGTGGCTCTCCTCACCTGGGTCCACAAGGACACCCCGAAGGTGCCCCGGATGTTGTCCGCGTGCCAGCCCAGGTACTCGTGGACGCGCGAGCGGGCCTGCAGGTCAGACGGGTACCAGTGGTCTGCCACCTGATACTTACAGCTCAGGTAGATCAGGATGGCCGTGCTGGGGACAGGGATGGAAGAGGAGCTGTGAGGACCCTAGCTCTGGGCCTGTAGCCAGCTGCTCCCATCCCCCGCTGGGACCCAGGGGCGTCTCTGCATTCGATGGCCTCCACTCTGGCCTCACCCCCACTCCCAGCTCTCCAACTCCTCCCTCCCTCTGGACACACCTCCCCCCAGGTCTCTCTCTCTCTCTCTCTCTCTCTCTCTCTCTTCTCTCTCTCTCTCTCTCTCTTTTTTTTTTTGCAGTACTGGGGATTGAACCCAGGGGCATTCTATTTCTGAGCTACACCCCCAGCCCTGTTTTTATTTTTATTTTGAAACAGGATCTCGCTGGGTTGATGAGAGTCTCGCTACTTGCTGAGGCTGTCCTGGAACCTGGGATCCTCCCATCTCAGCCTCCCTAGTACTAGGATCACAGGTGCGCACCACCACGCCCAGCTTCTGTTTGTTGAACCTATTCTTCATCTAACTCTGGGCAAATGTCCCCTTGCCCTCTTTTCCAGTGCCCCTCAGCCTGGGGACGGAGAGGCCCCAGAGGCCCACACAGGAGGCTAAAGACAAGAGATGGGCAAGGACATGCTGGGTGGGCCCCAACTCACCCCAGGCTGTCTGCTCCCCCCATGGGGCCCACAACAGGAAGGGGAACTCAGGGCTCAGGAGGTGGGAACAAAGGAGGGCACCTTTCGGTCAAGAGGAAGTCCCCGTCTTTGAGTGCAGGTACCTTCTGCTGCGGGTTAATCTGGAAGAACTCCTTGCTCATGTGCTGCCCTAGGGAAGAAGGCAGAAGATGTGCAGGCCACGAGCTGTGGCTGTCCGCCCTCCCTGTCCCCTCCCTCTACAGCCAGAGCCCTGAGGCTCCAAGGCTGGGCCTGGTCACCCGGGGATGGGGACAGTCACTCTGCCCTGCCTCTGCAGGTGCTGCCTAGGAGGGCGCTGGGGGAGGCGGCCAGAGGCTGCAGGCAGGCAAAGAAAAGCCAATGGTGGGGGAGGTGGTGAGGGAGCACCTCAGGGAGGTAGCTCAGCTCTTCCTTTCTGACTTCACAGTGGCCTCAAGAATTTTGTGAATTTATTTCTTTATTTACTTTCTTACTCTGTTTTTGGTTTTTGGTACTGGGGGTTGAACCCAGAGGCATTCTATCTCTAAGCTACACGCCAGCTCTTTTTTATTTTGAAGCATGGTCTCACTAAGTTGTTGAGGGTCTCGCTAAATTGCTGAGGCTGTCCTTGAACCTATAATCCTATTGTCTCAGCCTCCCAACTACTGGGATTACATGTGTGGGCCACCATGCCCAGTTCTTATTTATTTATGGCACTAGGGATTGAACCCAGGGTCACTCTATCACTGAGCTACATCCCTAGACTTTTTCATTGTATTATTTATTTTAATTAATTAATTAATTAATTTTTTTGCAGTACTGGGGATTGAACTCAGGGGCATTCTACCTCTGAGCTACACCCCCAGCCCCTATTTTTTTTTTTTTTTGTGGTACCGGGGATTGAACGCAGGGGCGTTCTACCTCCACGCTACACCCCCGGCCCTATTTTTTATGCTTTATTTTTGAAACCGGGTCTCACGAGGTTGCGGAGGGCCTCACTGGGGGGGGGGGGAGAGAGAGAGAGAGAGAGAGAGAGAGATTGCACACGCATGCACGCTGAGGTTGGCCGCGAACCCGGATCCTCCGGTCTCCACCTCCCAAAGTACTGGTATTACAAGCGTGAGCCACCATGCCCGGCTTAATTTATTTGTTTACACTGTAGTACTGGGGATTGAATCCAGGGTCGCTCTATCACTGAGCTACATCCCCAGCCCTTTTCATTTGTTTTATTTATTTATTTATTTATTTATTTATTTATTGATACTGGGGATTGAACCCAGGGGAGTTCTACCTCTGAGCCACACCCCCAGACCTATTTTATTTTTTTAGTTTCAAACAGGGTCTTCCTGGATTGCTCAGAGTCTTGCTACCTTCATTTTTCTTTTTTGTTTTTTATTTTTTTAACACTTTATTGAGCTGGCAAAGCCGAGAGCTGCCCTCAGAGTGGGGTCCCAGTCTGGGGTCTTGAGTCTGGACAGAGTGGACATCACCTGATGTCAGAGCACCTGATGATGCCTGTGGCATCTGCGGGCCTGTCTGCCGGCACACGTACTGGCCAAAATGGTTACATGGTCGGGGCCACCACCTCCTCGGCCTTCCGCAGAGCAGCCTCGCTCTTGTCGCTGTGCCCCAGCAGCCCCTGGTCATAGACCAGGTGGACCGCACCTCCAGCCACACTGCCTTTGATGAGGAACCTCATCAGGGACCACACTCGGGCCACCATGGTCACGTGGCTCCGTGGGCAAGGACACCCCCCATTTTTATTGTTTTAATTTCATTTTGCCTCAGCAACTTAGTGAGATCCAGTTTCCAAAAAAAAAAGGCGTGACTTGGAGGTAGAATGCCCCTGCGTTCAAACCCCAATACCAAGAAAATTTTTTTCCATTTTCCTTTTGGTATTGGGGATTGATCCCAGGGGTATTCTACCTCCAACCCCCCCAACCTCCCCCTCTTTTTAAACAAGGTCTTGCTAAGTTGCTGAGGCTGGCCTTAAACCTGCAATCCTCCTGTCTCAGCCTCCCAAGTACTGGGATTACAAGCATGAGCCACTGCACCAGGCTTCCAGTCCCCCCCCCCTTTTTGCAGTACTGGGGATGGAACCCAGGGGCGTTCTTTTTTTTTTTTTTTTTTTTTTTTTTTTTGGTT
>PVJS01027706.1:0-26062 GCA_004027185.1 Glis glis
AAAAAAAAAAAAAAAAAAAAAAGAAATTCAAATAGGTAAATAGCTCAAGAGATCCAGAATAGTTTAAATATAGGAAGATATGCTATCATCATATAGACTCCAGCAGGTTTTCCCGGGAAGTGGCATGTGACAGTGACCCAGGAGATAGGGAAATATTGATGATACAGGATAGAGAAGGGAGAAAGAAAATACAATTCCCAGAAACTTCAAGGTCAGCTTGTGCCTTATTTTTAGTCATCCATTCATCAGAACATAGTGTCAACATTAATTCTTCCTCCTTCCTGGCTTTGTAGTTGCCCTGTGGTGCCAAAATGTGCCTCCTCTCTTCAGCGAGTAAGACTTTTATATTTCATGCCAACTCTTTAAAACGAGGAGCTAGCCTCTGGGATTGATCCTGGACCCCACTCACAGGATGTCCTGCTTACTGTCAACCACCTACTCAGTCAGCCGTTATTTTTCACTCAACATATGTCAAGATGGTTCTGATCAGGTGGGAGGACCTCATACATTGGGCCTGCACCTTTGTATAGATTTGGTTTTTTTGTGTGTGTGGTACTGGGACTTGAACCCAGAGGCATTCTACCTCTGAGCTACAACCCCATCCCTATTTTATTTTTATTTTGAAACAGGGTCTTGCTAAGTTGCAGAGTGCTTCACTAAATTGATGAGGCTGGCCTTAAACCTGTGATCCTCCTGTCTCAGCCTCCCGAGTACTGGGATTACAAGCTTGCACCACCACGCCCGGCTTTATTTTTTTATTTTGAAACAGGGTCTCACTAAATTGTGGAGGGCCTTACTAAATTGCTGAGGCTGGCTGTGAATTTGCTATCCTCCTGTCTCAGCCTACCAAAAACTGGGATTATAGGCAAGCATCACTGTGCCCAGGTCCTCAGTTTCCTTTTTTGTGTGTGGCACTGGGGATTGAACTTAGGGAACATTCTCTGAGATATATCCCCAGCCCTATTTTATTATTTATTTATTTATTTATTTATTTTTGCGGTACCGGGGATTGAACGCAGGGGCGTTCTACCTCCGCGCTACACCCCCGGCCCTATTTTTTTTTATGCTTTTTTTTTTTTTGTGGTACCGGGGATTGAACGCAGGGGTGTTCTACCTCCGCGCTACACCCCCGGCCCTATTTTTTATACTTTATTTTGAAACCGGGTCTCACGAAGTTGCGGAGGGCCTCGCTAAGGAGAGAGAGAGAGAGAGAGAGAGAGAGCTGAGGCTGGCCGCGAACCCGGATCCTCCGGTCTCCGCCTCCCAAAGTACTGGGATTACAAGCGTGCGCCACCACGCCCGGCTTATTTTTATTTTTGAAACAGGGCCTTGCTAGGTTGATGAGTCTCACTACTTGCTGAGGCTGTCCTTGAACCTGTGATCCTCCTGTCTCAGCCTCTCAAGTACTGGGATTACAGGGGTGCACCACCATGCCCAGCTATATATTTTTAAATTTGAAACAGGGTCTCACTAAGTTGCTGAGAACCTTGCTAAATTGCTGAGGCTAGCATTGAACCTGGGTTCTTTCTGTTTCAGCCTCCCAAGTACTGGGATTACAGGCACAAGCCACCATGCCCTGCCTCAATGGTTTTTTTTTTTTTTTTGATACTGGGGATTGAACCCAGGGACATTCTACCTCCGAGCTACACCCCCAGTCCTATTTTTATTCTTTATTTTGAAACAGGATCTCACTAAACTGCAGAGGGCCTCACTAAGTAGCTGAGGCTGGCTGCGAACCTGCAATCAATCCAACCACTGGGATTACAAGTGTGTGCCACCACGCCCAGCTTTCTTGCATTCTTGATGTGATCGTCATCTTCTTGTCTTGAAGGAAACACGAATTTATAGTCAGTGGTCATTTCAGAGTACCCGAATTCCGGCCTTTAAGCTCAAGAAGAATCCAGGAAACCCGTCGGGGTGGCGCACGCTTGTAATCCCAGTATTTATTTGGGAGGCTGAGACCAGAGGATCTGGGTTCACGGCCAGCCTCAGCTACTTAGTGAGCCCCCCACCACAACTTAGTGAGACCCTGTTTCAAAATAAAGAATAAAAAAGAGGTCTGGGGTTGTAGCTCAGAGGTAGAATGCCCCTGGGTTCAATCTCCAGTACTGCAAAAAAAAAAAGAATCCAGGATACTGGAATTGACATTCAATCTATGACTCCCTTAGAGAAACCACAGTCCAAGAGTTTAGTAACCTAGACAAGGCACTCTAGAGGCTTAAACCCTGGGACAGCAGCCAAATCCTCTAAGCCTAACTAGGACTCGAGGCCCACCAGCGGAGATGTGCAAAGGAGACCCAGAGGGCCTCGCCATCAGGCATTGAGGAAGACGCCCTCGGCGCGGACTGCGCAGGCGCGGGCCGCCGGCGAGGGCCCCGGCGCTCCCGGCTGCGCATGCGCAGGAGCGGCTCCCGGCGAGTCCCTACGACGGCGGCGGTGACTGAGGGGCCGGGGCGTGGAGCAGCGGTGGCGGCGGCGGGCGGCAACGGAGCAGCCATGAGGGCCGGGCCCAGCCACCGACAGTGAGTGGTGGTTGAAGGGGAGTGGACTGCGGTGGGTAAGGGGAGGTGGTCTGGCCGAAGATACTGTGACTTGGGGGGGTGGGTTCTGTCTGTCGGGGACGGAGGGGCGTGGGGGAGGGACTGTTGGAGGTGATGATGAGAGAATGTGGGTCATGGGTGGCCAGGTCGCCGGTCCACGATCTGGACAGCTTAGCGGAGAGAAGGGTTGCACGTTGAGGAGAGAAGGAGCCCACGGCAGGGCCAGTGTCCTGCGCTCCTCCGTTTGTCATCAATCCCTTCCCCCAGGAGGTTTTGGTCACCTCTCCCTTTCCGCTTCTTTCAGAGAATGGTCGCAGGGGGAGGGTGGTGGAGGATGAAAGCCCTGTCGGAGCTGATGAGGCCAACTCTGAACCCGGAGGGGAAGGGCCAGTAACCCGGAGTAAATCGGCTGCCCTGGGTAAAGGATGGGAGTCGGGAGCCCGCTGTTTAAAAGCTGAAAGGTATCTAGGGAAAAGAGCTCGGGGCTTGGAGTCGGACAGGTTGGAGATCAAATCCACCACTGATAAAGCTGATAAATAACCTTGAGCAGGGCTCACTTAACCTTTGTCAACCTTTGGAAAATAGGCTTCAGACGGGATATTGCAGGCATCGTGTATGTGGTTGAGATTCTTTCTGAAAATTGTAAATTGTATTATGTGGATGTTAATTCATCATCAAAAAATACGACTGGATTTTAGACCTTACCTTTATTAATAGAATGATTTCTCTCTCAAGGTGAAGCATATTGTTTGTAAATCTCAATAGACAAATAATGTGCTTTCTACATAGGCAGAGCAGATCATGGGCAGAAATATCAGTTTCTTCTGTGATGTGATAAATTAGCTGTCAAACTTGCGTATAAAAAATACCATCTCTCTGGCATTTTTACAAATGGTATGTAGCTCCTCATCCAAGAGGAAGGAAATAGAGAATGGAGGATCAGTTCATTAAATGCTTTCTGAAGGTAGTTACCTCAGGTTCCCTTGTAACACAGTTGTCACTAATATTCATTATTGTGAATTGAGAAAGCTAGTTTGAGACAAGCCAGAAGGACTGACCAGGTAGGGGTGTGCAAATTCTCTCTCTCTCTCTCTCTCTACACACACACACACACACACACACACACACACACACATATGAACACACACACACACCTATATATTTATTTGCAGTCCTGGGGATCAAACCTAGGACTCATTCATGCTAGGCAGATGATCTACCACTGAGTTATACCTCTAGCTGAAAACTTCATTTTTTTTCTTTTGTTATTTTCTTCTTATTTCTTTTTCAGTGCTAGGGATCAAATAAATTTGTATTCTGAGCCGGGGGTGGTGGCACACTTTTGTAATCCCAGTACTTGGGAGACTGAGGCAGGAGGATCACAGATTCGAGAACAGCCTCAGTAAGTAGTAAGTCTCTCATCAACCTAGGGAGACCCTGTTTCAGAATAAAAGAAATTAAGCTGGGCGTGGTTGCACACACTTGTAATCCCAGTACTTGGGAGGCTGAGACCAGAGGGTCTGGGTTTGTGGCCAGCCTTAGCTACTTAGTGAGGCCCTCCGCAACTTAGTGAGACCCGGTTTCAAAATAAAGAATAAAAAAAATAGGCTGGGGGTGCAGCTTAGAGGTAGAATGCTCCTGGGTTCAATCCCCAGTACCGCAAAACAAAAGAAAACAAAACAAAAACAACCAAAATAAAAGAAATTAAATAGGGCTGGGGGTGTAGCTCGGAGGTAGAATGCCTCTGGGTTCAATCCCCAGTACCAAAAAAAAAAAAAAAAAAAGCCGGGCTTGGTGGTGCACGCTTATAATCCCAGTACTTGGGAGGCTGAGACAGGAGGATTGCAGGTTTGCAGCCCTGTTATTCTTAAAGTAGTAAAAACTTTTTCTTTAGTTGGGAGTCCAGCTTTGGGAGGCTAAGACAGGACCCTAGGGTCAAGGCCAGTCTCAGCAATTTAGTGAGGTCCTCAGCAATTTAGCAAGACCCCGTTTCAAAAGAAGAAATAAAATAGGAACTGGACATGGTGGAGCAGGTCTGTAATCTCAGACCTGCTGAGTTTAATGAAACTCTTGTTTCAAAAACAAAAAATAAAAAGGGCTGGAAATGTAGTTTGGAGGTAGAATGCCCCTGGGTTCAAACCCCAATACAAAAAAAAAAAAAAAAAAAAATTTAAAATTTTTCTTTGCATTCAGGCATGGTAGCCAACACCTGTAATCCTAGTATTTGGGAGACTGATACTGGAGGATTGCAGGTTCGAAGCCAGCCTTAATAATTTAGCAAGGCCCTCAGCAAGACTGGAGGATTGCAGGTTCAAAGCTAGCCTTAACAATTTAGCAAGGCCCTCAGCAACTTAGTGTGAACCTGTTTCAAAATAAAGAAGCCAGAGTGGAGGCTGGGCGTGGTGGCGCACGCTTGTAATCCCAGTACTTTGGGAGACCGGAGGATCTGGGTTTGCGGCCAGCCTCAGCGCTCTCTCTCTCTCTCTCTCTCTCTCTCTCTCTCTCTCTCAGTGAGGCCCTCCGCAACTTCGTGAGACCCGGTTTCAAAATAAAGTATAAAAAAATAGGGCCGGGGGTGTAGCGCAGAGGTAGAATGCCCCTGGGTTCAATCCTCGGTACTGCAAAAAAAAAAAAAAAAAGAAGCCCTAGTGGAGCGTGGTGGCACATGCTTGTAATCTCAGTACTTGGGAGGCTGAGATAGGAGGATTGCAGGTTCGCAGCCAGCCTCTGCAACTTAGTGAGACCCTATTTCAAAACAGAAAAAAATAGGGCTGGGGGTGTAGCTTGGGAGTAGAATGCCCCTGAGTTCAGTCCCCAGTACTGCAACAACAACAACAAAAAAGAAGCTGGGCATGGTGGCGCACACTTGTTATCCCAGTACTTGGATGCTGAGACAGAAGGATTGCAGGTTTGAGTACAGCCTCCACAATGTAGCAAGACTCTCAGCAATCTAGTGATACCCTTTTTTTGTTTCAACTCAGAGGTATAGAATGCCCCAGGGTTTAATCCCCAGTACCACACACACAAAAAAAAAGAAAGAAAAAGAAGAGAAAAATAGGGCTGGGGGTATAGCTCAGAGATAGAATGCCCTTGCTTCAACCCCCAGTACTACGAAAAGAAAAAGAAAAAGTTTTTCTTTGTAAAGAGTCTGGAGCCTTGCCTGGTGGTGCACTTTTTTAATGGGGGGTCGTGTGCCCCAGGGCCTTAACTCTTATTTTGGAACTCAGATATGCTTACTGCAACTTTTCATCTCCTTTTTTTTGGGGGGGGTACTAGGAATTGAACCCAGAGACATTCTACCTCCAAGCTACATCCCCAGCCCTATTTTATTTTTATTTTGAAACAGGGTCTCACTAGGTTGATGACATCTTCACTACTTGCTGAGGCTAACGGCAAACCTGTGATCCTCCTGTTTCAGCCTCCCAAGTACTGGGATTACAGATGTGTATGCCACCACACCCAGCTTTTTCATCTCCTTTTTAAAAAACTGTTACTCTGTATGTGTGTGCAACCTCCCAGGTGGAGTGAAAAAGACAAGCAGTGTGCAAGAGCCCAAGATGTAGCTGGTTCCATCACAGGCTGGAGGAGCACTCTTTAATCTTTGTTATTGTTATTGTTTCAGGTAGACAAAGCAAAGGACAGTGTTAGAATATGTGTTTCCACAGAGAAGAGATAGCTTCCTTTTTTTCTTTTTTTTTTTTTTGTGGTACTGGGGATTGAACCTAGAGGCATTCTACCTCCGAGCTACACCCCCAGCCCTATTTTAATTTTTATTTTGAAACAGGGTCTCACTAAGTTGATGAGAGTCTCACTACTTGCTGAGGCTGTCCTGGAACCTGTGATCCTCCACTCTCAGCCTCCCAAGTACTGGGGATTACAAGCGCGCACCACCATGCCCAGCTTTTTTTGTGTGTGGTACTGAGATTGAACCCAGCGTGTTGTACCACTGAGCTACACCCCCAGCCATTTTTATTTTTATTTTTTTGTTTTGAAATGGTCCTGTTAAATTACCACACAATGGCCTCAAACCTGTGATCCTCCTGTTTCAGCATCCCAAGTACTGGGATTTCAGGTGTGTGCCCACCTCGCTGGGCTCCAGTTGTCTTTAACTTGTCTATCTAGTAAAATATGTTTTTCTGCTGGTCATGGTGGTGCACACATGTAATCCTAGTTCGCTACTGTGTTGGGCTCCAGTTGTCTTTAACTTGTCTATCTAGTAAAATGTGTTTTTCATGCTGGGCGTGGTGGCACACCCTGTAATCCTAGTACTTGGGAGGCTGAGACAGGATGATCACAGGTTCAAAGCTAGCCTCAGCTACTTAGTGAGGCCCTCTGCAACTTAGTGAGACACTGTTTCAAAATAAAGAATAAAAAGTAGGGCTAGGGCTATAGCTTGGAGGTAGAATGCCCCTGGGTTCAATCCCCAGTACTGCAAAAAGAAAAATATATATATATATATAGGGCTGGGGGTGTAGTTCGAAGGTGGAATGCCCGAGTTCAATCCCCAGTGCCACAGAAAAAAAAAAAAAAGGAGTATTATGCTTGGTGCCACTGAGGCACATATTTGTAATCCCAGTTACTCAGGAGGCTGAGACAGGAGGATAACAAGTTCTAGGTCAGGTTCAACAACTTAGACTGTGCCTCAAAAGGGGAAAAACAAAAAGGCTGTAGATGTAGTTCAGTTTAGAACCCTTGACTACCATGTGTGAACCCTAGCCTTGGTTCAAATCCTAGTACAGCAAAAAGAAAAAAAAAGGAAGGAAGGAAGATGCAGTGTATCTAAAGCTATTTGTAGATTTTGGCTAAACATTTTTTTCTTTTTTGTGTGTGGTACTGGGGACTGAACCCAGGGCTTTCCCCATGCTAGACACATGGTCTGCCACTGAGCTACATCCCCAGCCCAGCCAGATCTCTGTTTTTTAGAAAGTGTTTCACCTTAGCCGGGCGTGGTGGCGCAGGTTTGTAATCCCAGTACTTTGGGAGGCGGAGACTGGAGGATCCGGGTTCGTGGCCAGCCTCAGCGCGCGCGCTCTCTCTCTCTCTCTCTCTCTCTCTCGCTCTCTCCCTGTCTCTCTCTCTCTCTCTCTGTACCTCGTGAGGCCCTCCGCAACTTCGTGAGACCTGGTTTCAAAATAAAGTATAAAAAATAGGGCCGGGGGTATAGCATGGAGGTAGAACGCCCCTGGGTTCAATCCCCGGTACTGCAAAAAAAAAAAGAAAGTGTTTCACCTTCTACTGTTTTGGGAGATTTCGTTTATGGTTTATCTGCAAAGTAGGACATCCTGTTTTCAGCTTCTCGCCTTTCTTGCTTTCATTCAAATCAATTCATCATTCAAAACAAAGATTTATGCATTGTTCACTCTGTGCTAAGAGCTAAAATGGAGGTAGTTAGCTCCTTCCTGTTGACCCAGAGTTTATGTCCTGATGGGCAAAACAAGTTAACTGTCAGTTATAGAATATTGTATCATCCTTGCGCAGGTGCCATACTAATCTTCTCTGTGTCATTCCAATTTTAGTATATGTGCTGCGAGCCGGGCATGGTGGCACACATTTGTAATCCCAGTATTTGGGGAGGCTGAGACAGGAGGATCGCAGGTTCGAGGACAGTATCAGCAAGCAGTGAGACTCATCAACCTAGTGAGACCCTGTTTCCAAATAAAAATAAAATAGGTCTGGGGATGTAGCTTGGAGATAGAATGCCCCTGGGTTAAAACCCCAGTACCACACACACACACACACACACACACACACACACACACACATTAAAGAATACTCTGTATTAAGAGTGATAAGGCCGGTCGTGGTGGTGTACGCTTGCTTGTAATCCCAGTACTTGGGAGGCTGAGACAGGAGGATCCCAGGTTCGTGGCCAGCCTCAGCTACTTAGTGAGGCCCTCCGCAACTTCATGAGACCTGGTTTCAATAAAGGATAAAAAATAGGGCCGGGGGTGTAGCTCGGAGGTAGAATGCCCCTGGGTTCAATCCCTGGTACCACACACACACAAAAAAAAGAATAAGAATAGGTCTGGGGGTGTAGCTCAGAGGCAGAATGCTCCTGGGTTCAGTCCCCCGTACTGCAAAAAAAAAAAAAGAGTGATGATAAAACCAGGCATGGTGGGACACGCCTGTAATCTGAGTACTTGGAAGGCTAAAACAGGAGGATCACACCTTCAAGACCAGCTTCTGCAATTTAGCAAGGCCCTGTTTCAAAATAAAAAATTAGGCCGGGTGTGGTGGCGCACACTTGTAATCCTAGTACTTGGGAGGCTGAGACAGGAGGATGGCAGGTTCAAGGCCAGCCTCAGCTACTTAGTGAGGCCCTCCGCAACTTAGTGAGACCCTGTTTCAAAATAAAGAACAAAAAATAGGGCCAGGGGTGTAGCCCAGAGGTAGAATGATCCTGGGTTCAATCCCCAGTACTGCAAAACAAAATAAATAAAATAAAATAGGGCTGTGGGTGTAACTCAAGAGGTAGAATGCCCCTGACTCAAGAGGTTGAATGCCCCTGGGTTTTATCCCCAATTCCGCAAAAAAAAAAAAGAAAAAGAAAATAAAAAGGGCTGGGTATAACTTGAAGGTAGAATACCTCTAGTTTCAGTGTCCAGTACCACTAATCATCATCATCATCATCATAATAATAATAATTTATATTATATATATTAAAGTTTTGTGGGTTTTTTTTTTTTTTGCAGAACTGGATATTGAACCCAGGGGCATTCTACTTCCGAGCTACACACCCAGCCCTATTTTTTTATTCATTATATTGAAACAGGGTCTCACTAAGTTGCAGAGGCCTCACTAAGTAGCTGAGGCTGGCTGAGAACCTGATATCATCCTCAGCCTCCCAAGTACTGGGATTATAAGCGAGCGTCACCATGCCCAGCAAGATCTTTTAAAATTGGATATGTCATGGGTATTTTATCCCAAGTGCCTAGCACAATGCCTGACACACAGTTGACACTTAAATATTTGGTAGCTGGGCTTGGTGGCACACACCTGTAATCCCAGTACTTAGGAGGCTGAGACAGGAGGATCACAGGTTTGAGGACAGCTTCGGTAAGTAGTGAGACTCTCATCAACCTAGTGAGACCCTATTTCTTTTTTTTTTTTTTTTTTGCGGTACCGGGGATTGAACCCAGGGGCATTCTACCTCCGCGCTACAACCCCGGCCCTATTTTTTATACTTTATTTTGAAACTGGTTCTCACAAAGTTGCGGAGGGCCTCACTAAGTAGAGAGAGACAGACAGACAGACAGACAGGGAAAGAGAGAGAGAGCGCGCGCGCTGAGGCTGGCCGCGAACCCGGACCCTCCGGTCTCTGCCTCCCAAAGTACTGGGATTACAAGCGTGCACCACCACGCCCGGCGTACCCTATTTCAAAAAATAAAAATTAAGCTTTCTATCCCTCTTGCGATGGCCTGCGTTCTCCCTTGAACGTATATTCTCACTTTCCTAAATAAATCTCTCTTTGTCTCTGGAAAAAATTTTTTTTATTTTTTATTTTTGCGCAGGGGCATTCTACCTCTGCACTACACCCCTGGCCCTATTTTTTATACTTTATTTTGAAACCGGGTCTCATGAAGTTGCGGAGGGCCTCACTAAGTAGAGAGAGAGAGAGAGAGAGAGAGAGAAAGGGAGGGAGGGAGGGAAGGAGAGAGAACGCTTGCGTGCACGTGCGTGCGCTCATGCGCGAGCTGAGGCTGGCGGAGAACCCGGATCCTCCAGTCTCCACCTCCCAAAGTACTGGGATTACAAGCGTGCGCCACCATGCCCGGCAAAAAAATTTTTTAAAAAAGGGCTGGGAATGTAGCTCAGAGGTAGAATGCCCCTGGGTTTAATCCCCAGTATCACAAAAATAAATAAATATTAGGCGAATTTGATTGCTAAAAGAATTGCCTCAAACCGGATGTGTGCCACTAGTGGTGGCACACATCATAATCCCAGTACTTGGGAGGCTGAGACAGGAGGATCCCAGTTTCCCAGTCAGCCTCAGCAATTTAGCGAGGCTCTCTGCAACTAAGTGAGACCCTATTTCTAAATAAAAAATAAAAGTGGGCTGGGGGTCTAGCTCAGAGGTCGACTAGCCCTAGGTTTAATCCCCAGTACCACAAAAATAATAATAAAAATAATAATAAAGAAAACTAGCTGGGCATGGTGGCGCATGCCTGTAATCCCAGTACTTGGGAGGCTGAGACAGGAGGATTGCAGGTTCAAAGCCAGCCTCAGCAATTTAGTGAGCCTCTCAGCAACCTAGAGAGACCCTGTTTCCAAATAAGAAATCAATAAAAAAACAAAAACAAACCAGTCTCTGGGGGTGTAACTTGGAGGTACAATTCCTCTGGGTTCAATCTCCAGTACCACAAGAAAACTAAGTATTTTTCTTCCTTAGTTGTTTTCTTTTTCACCCAAGTCACAGAGCACTAACAGACACATAATCAAGACCTTGAGAAGCAATGAAAAGACAAAAATAGATACGAAACACTTCTCTAAGAAAGCATTCATCTCTCACCAAGAGTACAGTGACTTTCCACTTGTCCTCCCTCTGGTCAGATGTAAAGCTTCACCTCTTCCCCAACCACTTTGCTTCTCACATTTGCTCTCACTTCTCAATTTATTATATTAGAGTTATCTTTTTTTTTTTGCGGTACTGGAGATTGAACCCAGGGGCAGTCTACCTCCCAACTCCACCCCCAGCCCTATTGTTTATTTTTTTCTTTTTTTTTTTTGGTGGTACTGGGGATTGAACCCAGGGGCATTCTACCTCCAAGCTATACCCCCAGCCCTATTTTTTATTCTTTATTTTGAAACAGGGTCTCACTAAGTTGTGGAGAGCCTCACTAAGTAGCTGAGGCTGGCCGTGAACCCAGATCCTCCCGTCTCAGCCTCCCAAGTACTGGGATTACAAACGTGCACCACCACGCCTGGTTTTTGTTTATTCTTTTATTTTGAAACAGGGTCTCACTAAGTTGCGGAGGCCTCACTAAGTAGCTGAGGCTGGCTGCGAACCCGGATCCTCCTGTCTCAGCCTTGCAAGTACTGGGATTACAAGTGTGCATCACCACGCCCGGGCTTAGAGTCATCTTTTTATTTTATTTATTTATTTATTCATTCATTTATTTATTTATTTATTTATTTATTTATTTATTTATTATTTTATTTGCGGTACTGGGGATTGAACCCAGGGGCGTTCTACCTCTGAGCTACACCCCCGGCCCTATTTTTTTTATATTTTATTTTGAAACCGGGTCTCACTAAATTGCGGAGGGCCTCACTAAGTAGCCGAGGTTGGCCGTGAACCTGGATCCTCCGGTCTCCGCCTCCCAAGTACTGGGATTACAAGCATGCACCACCATGCCCGGCTTTAGAGTCATCTTTTTAAAGTCACTACAATATCTTAGGAGTTCAAACTCTTAAGTATTAGGCTCATGTCTCTTCTGAAAACCTTCCAAGCTTCCTGTCCTGCTCTGCTGCATTATACAATGTTACTCTGCCAAAGTCTTAGCTCATTTCCTCCTCTAGCTTGTCCTGATATGGTGGTATATGTCAATGATGTCCTCTCCCTTTCCATTCTGAGACTACACTAACCACTTGGAATGCCCTATCTTTCTTGTCCAACTGTGAGGGCCTGTCATGCAGGTTCAATGCCTGCATCCAGCCTTCCATAAATTCTCATTACAAGTTGTACCACCCATAGAGTACTTATTCTACTTTAATAGTTCTAAAACAGTTTTTCCTTTTCACATTTTAACATCTCTAAAAACAAGATATGTGGGGCATAGTGGCACATGCTTGTAATCCCAGTATGTGGGAGGCTGAGAAAGGAGGATTGCAGGTTCCCAGCCAGCATCAGCAACTTAGTAAGGTCCTCCGCAATTTAGTGAGACCCTGTTTCAAAATAAAAAAAGAGGACTGGGGGTGTAGCTCAAAGGTAAAATGCCCCTAAATTCCATCCCCAGTACCACACAAAAAAAGTTTTAAAAACAGGATACATTTTACAATTGATGGCATGCCAACCTGATAAGCAATATTTATTCACTAAGTTGGGAAGGGCCTCACTAAGTAGCTGAGGCTGGCTGCAAACCCAGATCCTCCTGTCTCAGCCTCCAAAGTACTGGGATACAAGCATGCGTCACCACGCCCAACTAAGAAGTGTTTTATAAAGGAGTGGTCAGCAATTTAGTGAGACCCTGTTTCAAGGATAAAATAGGGCTAGGGGTTTAGAACACCCCTGGGGTCAATCCCCAGTAATACACACACACACACACACACACACACACACGCACACGCACACGCACACACGCAAAAGGAAAGGAAAAGAGTGATCAGCTGTGTTGAATGCTATCCAGAGGTCAGATAAGAGAGAAGTATACATAGGATTTGACAACCTTAAGATTATTGGGGCCGGGTGTGGTGGTGCACGCTTGTAATCCCAGTACTTTGGGAGACAGAGACCAGAGGATCCGGGTTCTCGGCCAGCCTCAGCTCTCTCTCTCCCTGTCTCTCTCTCTCCGTTTCTCTCTCTCTCTCTCTCTCTCTCTCTCCTTAGTGTGTGTGCCACAGCACCCAGCTCAAGCCAATTTCTTTGAAAACTTCCTGTGTCATTGTTACTGAGTCTTTACCTATTTACTTATATTCCATTATATATTTTTGTTGAAGTATTATATTCTCTTAGCATTTTTGTACCATTAATTTAGGTGGATTCCTTCTCTCTAAAATCCTGCTTTCATAGCCACATGTGGTGGTGCACACTTGTAATCCCAGTACTTTGGGAGGCTGATTACAGGAGGATCACAGGTTCATGGCCAGCCTCAGCAAGTAGTGACTCTTATCAACCTAGTGAGACTCTTTTTCAAAATAAAAATAAAGCTGGGTGTGGTGGCACACACTATAATCCCATTACTTGGGAAGCTGAGACAGGAACATCACAGTTTTGAGCACAGCCTCATCAAGTAGTAAGAGACTCTCATCAACCTAGCTAGACCGTGTTTCAAAATAAAAATAAAGCCAGGCGTGGTGATGCATGCTTGTAATCCGAGTACTTGGGAGGCTGAGACAGGAGGAGCCGGGTTTGCGGCCAGACTCAGCTACTTAGTGAGGTCCTCTGTGACTTAGTGAGACCCTGTTTCCAAATACAGAGTAAAAAAACCCAAAAAACAAAAAAACACTTCAATGCCGGGCGTGGTGGCGCACGCTTGTAATCCCAGTACTTTGGGAGGCGGAGACCGGAGGATCCGGGTTCGAGGCCACCCTCAGCTCTCTCGCTCTCTCCCTCTCTCCCTCCCTCTCCCTCTCTTTCTCTCCTTAGTGAGTCCCTCCGCAACTTCGTGAGACCCGGTTTCAAAAATAAAGTATAAAAAATAGGGCCGGGGGCGTAGCGCGGAGGTAGAACGCCCCTGCGTTCAATCCCTGGTACCGCAAAAAAAACAAACAAAAAAAACACTTCAAAATAAAAATAGGGGGGCTGGGGGTGTAGCTCCGAGGTAGAATGGCCCTGGGTTCAATCCCCAATACAAAACATAAAAAATAAAAACCCTACTTTCACAAGTGTTAATAAGCACTATGGATGACTGGTGAAGTGAATGAGAAATTTTTCAAGGGTTGTTAGGCCTTGAAAAAGCAGTTTGGCTTGACCTTGGCCTTAGTGTGCATCAGTTTTCTCAGCTGTTAAATGAGAATAACAAGACCGGTTTAGCTCAGGGTGGGTGGTTGTGAGGCATGACTACTAATGAAAATAATTGTAAAACACTTTGGCAAGTTAAAGTGTGATATAAATGCAAAATAGTAGTTCTTTATTGGGATGTTGTGAAAATTAGCAACATGATGTTTGTTAGAGGTCTTAAGTTCCTTTTGAGAAAGGTGATTTTTTTTTTTGGTGGTACTGGGAATTGAACCCAGAGGCATTCTACCTCCGAGCTACACCCCCAGACCGATTTTATTTCTTATTTGGACACAGGGTCTCACTAGGTTGCTGAGAGCCTCACTTAAATTACTGAGGTTGCCCTCGAACCTGTGATCCTCCTGTCTTAGCCTCCCAAGTATTAGGTAGGATTACAAGCATGTGCCACCACGCCGGGCTCAAGAAAGGTGATATATTTTTATAAATGCTAGTTGAGGAAAAAATAGCTCAGATTTAGGGAGAAGATATTGCTACCCTAATTTTTGGAATGTAACAATTATAGGACTGTAATGAAACAACTTTTTATTAAAGATAGATAGTTCCCTAAAGATTATAATATCACTTTAGAGGGTTCCTATTATAAGAGTTTCATCATCAGCCGGGCATGGTGGCTCATGCTTATAATCCCAGTACTTGGGAGGCTGAGACAGAAGGATTGCAAGTTCGCAGCCAGCCTCAGCTCCTTAGTGAGGCCCTCTGTGACTTAGACCTTGTTTCAAAATAAAGACTCAGAAATAGGGCTGGGGGTGTAGCTCAGAGGTAGAATACCCCTGGGTTCCATCCCCAGTACAAAAAAAAGAGTTTCATTATCTTGGCTTTTTGATTCAAGTAGGGCTATGAATGCCATCCTATGATAGTTATAATGCTGAATATTTAAAGGATTTCATAGGGGTGGTTTATTGTGTATACTTAACACATCATAGCCAATCAGTAGATCCACTCAAAAAAATATTGAAAAAGAATTTTAATTTATTATGGGCAAGACCATAGAGACATATTTTATTTTGATACTGGGGATTGAACCCAGAGGCATTCTACCTCCAAGCTATGCCCCCAGCCCGATTTTATTTCTTTATTTGGAAACAGGGTCTCCCTAGGCTTCTGAGAGCCTCGCTAAATTGCCGAGGCTGAGACTGGAGGATCCGGGTTCGCGGCCAGTCTCAGCTACTTAGTGAGGCCCTCCGCAACTTTGTGAGACCCAGTTTCAAAATAAAGGATAAAAAATAGGGCTGGGGGTCTAGCTCTGAGGTAGAATGCCCCTGGGTTCAATCCCCGGTACCATGCAAAAAAAAAAAAAATTTTGCTGAGGCTGGCTTTGAACCTGCGATCCTCTTGTCCCAGCCTCCCAAGTATTGGGATTACAAGCGTGTGCCACCATGCCTGGTGCCATAGAGACATTTTTTTTTGTGGTACTGGGATTGAACCCAGGGGCATTCTACCTCCGAGCTACACCCCAGTCCTATTTTTTTATTCTTTATTTTGAAACTGGGTCTCACTAAATTGCGGAGGGCCTCATTAAATAGCTGAGGCTGGCCACGAACCCGGATCCTCCGGTCTCAGCCTCCCAAGTACTGGGATTACAAGCGTGCGCCACCACGCCCGGCTCCATAGAGACATTTTAAGGCAGGGTTAGGCAATGATTTCAATTATGATTTCAAGAGGGACGTGGTGACAATTCAGGCAAAACTAGCACTCTTTGTTCCACACCTGAGTCTAAATATAGATTCAGTGGCATAATTACCTGTAATATACTTGGAAAATGCTTGAAATTTGAATCTATTGTACTAATTTTCTCAGTCTCTAAAGTGACATTAAGGCCAGGTGTGGTGGCGCACGCTTGTAATCCTAGGACTTGGGAGGCTGAGACCAGAGGATCTGGGTTCACGGCCAGCCTCATCTACTTAGGCCCTCTGCAACTTAGTGAGACCCTGTTTCAAAATAAACAAAAAATAGGGCTGGGGGTGTAGCTTGGAGGTAGAATGTCCCTGGGTTCAATCCCCAGTACTGCAAAAAAAATAAATAAATAAAAAATAAATAAAGAGACATTAACATTAGAGGAAAATCAGTACATGGTCTAAAACTGATAAGGGAAAACTGTAATGGTTAAATGATATAAACTGCTAAAATGCTCAGAACTTTACCCCGGTGACAGCTCAGCTGGGATCTTGTGTATTGTTTTCAGTATAGGGAGCTATCTATTTTAAAACAAGATGACATGAAGATATTAGTTTTATATAGTTGGACTTGAATCTTTTTTTCTAGAAACTTAATGAGGCCCTCTACAACTTAGTGAGACCCTGTTTCAAAATAAAGAATAAAATAGGGCTGGGGTGTAGCTCAGAGGTAGAATGCCCCTGGGTTCAATCCCCAGTACTGCAAAAAAAAAATCTTCAAAAGTCCATTACCTCTTTGTATCTAGGGCAAGTTAAGGCTTGGGTTTCTTTTCCTCTTTGATGGGAAGACTGTGCTTGCTTTTGCTGTACCCAAGCATTGTTTGCTTTTCTTTTTTCTTTCTGTTTTTAAATTTGTTTTATTTGGTGACTAGAAAAAGGGTCTGGTCCCTGAATGGCTTGCTTTCATAATAAGGACAGTTAAGTAAGCTTACTTTCTTGGAGATGTTTTACTTCTGTGGTTGTATTAAGACTTTGTGTTATTTGCTTCCACCTTCTGCTTTGTTCCTTTTAGACTGAAGGATTGGCTTCAGCTGTTCTGTTCACAGTTAAAGGTTCATCTTATATTATTTCAGTTCCTTGGGATTGGATTTGCAGTTTACCCATTCTTTTTTTTTTTTTCGTACCTGGGATTGAACCCAGGGGCGTTTTACCTCCGAGCTACACCCCCAGCCCTGTTTTTTATACTTTATTTTGAAACCGGGTCTCATAAAGTTGCAGAGGGCCTCACTAAGTAGCTGAGGCTGGCCATGAACCCGGATCCTCTGGTCTCCGCCCCCCAAGTACGGGGATTACCGTGTGACACCACGCCCGGCCATTTTCTTTTTTATTGAACCCCAGGGACATTCTGAGCTACACCCCCAGCCGCATTTTGTTTATTTTTTGTGGTACTGAGGATTGAACCTAGGGACATTTTACCTCTGAGCTTATACCTCTACCCCCCTTTTTTTTTTTTTTGCGGTACCGGGGGTTGAACCCAGGGGCGTTTTACCTCTGAGCTACACCCCCGGCCCTATTTTTTATCCTTTATTTTGAAACCGGGTGTCACGAAGTTGTGGAGGGCCTCACTAAGTAGCTGAGGCTGGCCGCGAACCCGGATCCTCCGGTCTCTACCTCCCAAGTACTGGGATTACAAGCGTGCGCCACCACGCCCGGCACCTCTACCCCTTTTTAATTCTTATTTTATTTTTTTTTCCACTGTACTGTGGATTGAACCCGGGGCATTCTACCTCCGAGCTATACCCTCAGTCCTATTTTTATTCATTATTATTATTATTATTATTATTATTATTATTACTACTGTGGTACTGGGGATTGAACCCAGGGACATTCTACCTCTGAGCTATACTTCCAGCCCTATTTTTTGTTCTTTATTTTGAAACAGGGTCTCACTAAGTATCTGAGGCTGGCAGCAAACCTGTGATCCTCCTCTCTCAGCCTCCCAAGTACTGGGATTATAAGCGTGTGCCATCATGCCCCGCTAATTTTTTATTTTGAAACAGGGTCTCACTGAATTGCAGAGGCCTTGCTAAGTTGTTGAGGCTGGTTGTGAACCTATGATTCTCCTGTCTCAGCCTCCCAAGTAGTGGGATTACAGGCATGCACCACCACTTCCAGCTCTATTTTATTTTTTATTTTGAAACAGGGTTTCACTATGTTGTGGTGGGCCTCACTAAAGTTGCTGAAGCTGGCCATCAACTTGCCATCCTCCTGCCTCAGCCTCCTGAGTAGCTGGGAGTATGGGTATATGACACTGTCTAGCTATCCTAAATATTTTCAGGAATATACCACTTATGCTAGTCATCTTTATCTTCATTTTTTTTCATTCAGACTCATCAGAGTTTCTCTGGATATTGCACTTGAAATATTATTAAGCCAAAATGTCTTTAGGATCTTTTGGGAGAAAGCGCTTCTTTTTGGTGGGAGGGGACTACTGAGGACTGAACACTAGGCAAGCCCTCTACTAGTGAGCTACATTCTCATCCCTTTTTATTTTTTATTTTGAGACAAAGTATCTTGCTAAGTAACCACAGCTATCCTTGAATTTATGATCCTCCTACCTCAGCTTTCTGAGTGTGGAGAAAGCACTTTCAACCTCTACCTAACAATGTGGAATATGGTATATGTAATTTTTTTCTTTTTCTTTTTCTTTTTTTTTTTTTTGGTGGCACTTGGGATTGAACCCAGGGACGTGCTACTGCTGAGGGCTATACCCTCCAGCTCTTTTTACTTTTTGTTTTGAAAGAGTCTCACTACATTGCTGAGGCTGTCCTTGAACCTGTGATCCTCCTGTCTCCGCCTCCCAGGTACTGTGATTACAGGCATAAGCCACCACACTTAGCCAGTATATGTAATTTTTTTTCGGTACTGGGGATTGAACTCAGGGGCCTCTACCTCCAAGCTACACCCTCAGCTCTGTTTTTTATTCTTTATTTTGAAACAGGGCCTCACTAAGTAGCTGAGGCTGACGGCGAACCCAGATCCTCCTGTCTAAGCCTCCCAAGTACTGGGATTACAAGCGTGTGCCACCACGCCCGGCTCAGTATATGTAATTTTTAAGTACATATTTCTTCTGTGACTTACTAGTTCACAATCTTTGAATTTTTTCACCTTTGTCTTTTTCTTACTGATTTGTAAACTTTTTTTGTATATTGTGGCCATCAACTGTTTTTAATAAGCATTGCACATGCTCTTTAAGGCTATGAATAAGAAGTGAGAAGGCAGGCTATTGCTTCTGATGATAATCCAAGATGGTGTTTGGTTAAATTAATTGCTTGCCTTGGATATTTGAGTAATAGTAAGCTTCTTTTGTCTCTCTCCTTCCAAAGATACATGGAAAAGCTCCTTCTGTCTGAAGTAATGTGTTGGCTCTGTGTTGGTTATAATTTGCTTTTTCTGGCTGGCACAGCCTTCTTTTTGTTTTCTGTCTTCTGACAGATTATAGGATTGTGGGGAAACAGCGTCCAGGGCTTTTTCAGGAACTGTGCCATTCCATCTACAGGAGACGCCATTGGCTTTGGCACTAAAAGGAAATTGGCTGTGTGTTTAAAGATGCCAAATCATGCTGGATTCACAAGTTTGCTGTCTCATTTTGTCTCTGTGTGTGGAACTTTTCAGGATGTTGGCTTTTTACTTTTTCTGCCATGTGCTACCCCATCAGTACTAGAAATTAACAATTTATCCTTTCCTTCCAACTCTCCCACCCCAACACACACAACCTAAACATCCTAAACCATAGCAAAGGGTGCAGCAGGTATTTTGAGGATTAGGAAAAGAACCCCACACAAGTGTTCCCTTTAGTGCTTTGAGCTTTAATTCTGGTTTATCAGTTAGTCTTTCCTATGGAGTCTTGAATTATTTAGGTGTGGAAATGATTTGCCAACCAAGATGTCTCTACAGAGGCTTTTGAAAGGTATCAGTGAAATCTAATTTGTCAGCGTACTCTATTATTTAACTTGGGAAACAATTTGTCTAAGCACATCTAGGAAACTTCTCACTTTTTTTTTTTTTTTGCAGTACTGGGGATTGAACCCAGGGGCATTCTACCTCTGAGCTCCACCCCCAGCCCTATTTTTTATTTTTTATTTTTTATTTATTCTTTATTTTGAAACAGGGTCTCACTAAGTTGCAGAGGGCCTCACTAAGGAGCTGAGGCTGGCCGCGAACGTGGATCCTCTAGTCTTGCCCGCCCAAGTACTGGGATTATAAGCGTGCGCCACCACGCCGGGCTCACATCGAGGAAACTTCTACTTATTCATTTACCCATAACATACTCTTTTCAGTAGGGTCTAGAGTAATTTATCTTGATTTCAAATGAGATTATTTTTGTGTGTGTGTATGGTACCAGGAATTGAACCCAGGGGTATTATGCCTCTGAGCTACACTCCCAGCCCTATTTTTTTTTAATTTCAAAACAGGGTCTCGCTAAGTTGCTGGGGGGACTGGCTCTGAACCTGTGATCCTCCTGTCTCAGCCTCCCAAGTGCTAGGATTACATATGTGGGCTACCATGCCCAGCCCTAGCTTATTTTAATTAAAAAAACATTTTTTTTTAACCTAGCAGTATTCTACCACTTGGCTTCTCCCAGCTCTCTTTGTTTTTTTTTTTTTTTTTTTGCGGTACGGGGGATTGAACCCAGGGGCTTTCTACCTCCGAGCTACACCCCCGGCCCTATTTTTTTTTATGCTTTATTTTGAAACCAGGTCTCCTGAAGTTGCAGAGGGCGCAGAGGGCCTCTAGGTAGCTGAGGCTAGCCGTGAACCCGGATCCTCCAGTCTCAACCTCCCAAGTACTGGGATTACAAGCGTGCGCCACCACGCCCGGTTTTCAAAGTCGTCATTCTTCTGTCCAGCCTCCCACGTACTGGGATTACAGGCGGGTGCCACTGCCCTTGGCTTTATTTTTTATTTTGAGATAGGGTCTTGATAAATTGCCTAGGCTGGCCTGGAACTTGTGATCCTCCTGACTGGGACTCCTGAGTAGCGAGGACTATAGGCCTGTGCCACCACACCTGGCTGCTATTCCCGTGGTGATGATGATCATGATGATTTGGCTTTTGGGGGCTGAACCCAGGGCCAGGAACATAGTAGGCAAGTGTTCTACTACTGAGCTACATCCTCATCCCCCCCTTTTTTTTTTGCGGTACCAGGGATTGAACCCAGGGGCATTCTACCACCGAGCTACACCCCCAGCCCTATTTTTTATTCTTTGTTTTGAAACAGGGTCTCACTAAATTGCGGAGGGCCTCACTAAGTAGCTGAGGCTGGCCGGGAACCTGCGATCCTCCTGTCTCAGCCTCCCAAGTACTGGGATTACAAGCATGCACCACCATGCCCAGCTTCTCATCCCTTCTTATTTGGAAACAAGGTTTTGCTAAATTACCCAGACAAGCCTTGAACTTGTGATCCTCCTGCCTCAGTCTTTCTGGGATTACAGGCATGTGGCACCTTGCCTGGTTTATTATTATTATTTTTATACTGGTGTGTCTCCTCTAACTAAAACTAAAAACCTTACAGACAAATACTCTATTTCCCTTATCTTTTTGTGTCTAGGGTCTAATAGAGTTTCTGGCATAAAGGAACACAATAAATATTTGGAGATGTTAATGAATGAATGAACAAGATGAAAGCCTAAAGATATATTGAATGGTTTTTACATTTCCCTCTAGTGTCCAAAAGAGAAAGTGTAGCCAGTTAAAAACAAGCAGGCAAAACCAGCTGATGCCTGCTCTCACATTCTCGAGGTGGCCTGCGTTTTTCCTTGAACAAGTATCTCCCTTTTCTTGAATTAAACCTCTGGGTTTTTCTCCGAAAAAAAAAAAAAAAACAACCAACTGATACCTTGCTTTGTTGAAATAATAATTTGAGCCAGGCATGGTGGCACATGCCTGTAATCCCAGTACTTGGGAGGCTGAAACAGGAGGATCCCAGGTTCGAGGATAGCCTCAGCAACTTATTGAGGCTGTCAGCAACTTAGCAAGACCCTGTTTCCAAATAAAAAGTAAAATAGAGCCGGGTGTGGTGGCGCACATTTGTAATCCCAGTACTTGGAAGGCTGAGACAGGAGGATCCCAGGTTTGTGGCCAACCTCAGCAACTTAGACCCTGTTTCAAAATAAAATAGGAGAGCCAGGCATGATGGCACACGCTTGTAATCCCAGTACTTGGGAGGCTGAGACTGGAGGATCTGGGTTTGTGGCCAGCCTCAATTACTTAGTGAGGCCCTCCGCAACTTAGCAAGACCCTGTTTCAAAATAAAGGATAAAAAATAGGACTGGGGGTGTAGCCCCGAGGTAGAATGCCCCTGGGTTCAATCCCCAGTACTGCAAAAAAAAAAAAAAATAGGAGCGGGGCGTGGTGGCGCACACTTGTAATCCCAGTACTTGGGAGGCTGAGAGAGGAGAATCACAGGTTTGCAGCCAGCCTCAACTACTTAGTGAGGCCCTCTGCAACTTAATGAGACCCTGTTTCAAAATAACGAATAAAAAAATAGTTCTGGGGGTGTAGCTCAGAGGTAGAATGCTTCTGGGTTTAATCCCCAGTACCAATAAAATAAGATAGGGTTGGGGGTATAGCCCAGAAGTAGAAAGCCCTTGGTTTCCACTCATAGTACCACACACACACACACACACACACACACACACACACACACACACAAAGAGAGCAAGCCAGACATGGTGGCGCACGCCTGTAATCCCAATACTTGGGAGGCTGAGACAGGAGAATCACAGATTCGAAGCCAGCCTCAGCAACTTAGCAAGACCCTGTTTCCAAATTAAATATAAAATAGGGCTGGGGATGTAGCCCAGAGGTAGAAGGCCTCTGGGTTCTACCCCCAATACTCTCCCCCAAAATAATAATTATTTGAGATATTGCCTTTATTTATTTATTTATTTATTTATTTATTGCGGTACTGGAGATTGAACCCAGGGGCATTCAACCACGGAGCTACACCCACAGTCCTATTTTTTATTCTTTATTTTGAAACAGGGTCTCACTAAGTTGCGGAGGGCCTCACTAAGTAGCTGAGGCTGGCTGCAAACCCAGATCCTCCGGTCTCTGCCTCCCAAGTACTGGGATTACAAGCATGCGCCACCACGTTAGGTTTATATGTATTTTTTTTGTACTGGGGATTGAACCCAGAAGCACTCTGCCTCCAAGCTACACCCCAGCCTGATTTTATTTCTTATTTGGAAACAGGGTCTCACTAGGTTGCTGAAAGTCACCCAAAGTTGCGGAGGCTGGCTTCGAATCTGTGATCCTCCTGTCTCAGCCTCCCAAGAACTGGGATTACAAGCGTGTGCTACCATGCCCGGATATATGCATTTTTCTGTGTGTGTGTGGTACTGGTGATTGAACCCAAAGACATTCTATCTTCAAGTTATACCCCCAGACCGATTTTATTTCTTATTTGGAAACAGGGTCTTGCTACGTTGCCAAGGTTGGCTTTGCAACTGCGATTCTCCTGTCACAGCCTCCCAAGTACTGGGATTACAAGTGTGCACCACCACTCCTGGCTTTATATGCATTTTTTGATTGGAGTAAATTCAGTGTCAAAGTCTGTTTGTTGCTTTGTTACAAATGCCATTTGGACAGCTGGGCGTGGTGGCGCACGCTTGTAATCCCAGTACTTGGGACACTGAGACCGGAGGATCCAGGTTCACAGCCAGCCTCAGCTACTTAGTGAGGCCCTCTACAACTTCGTGAGACCCGGTTTCAAAATAAAGGATAAACAATAGGGCCGGGGGTGTAGCTTGGAGGTAGCATGCCCCTGGGTTCAATCCCTGGTACCCCCCCCAAAAAAATTGCCATTTGGCAACTTTGTGAGTACTTGAGAAAAAGGTGTAAACTGGTTACACTAGTTGGATGTTACTTAAACTAGTCTTCATTTTAGACTGTTGATCTCTGAGAGATGTTTATTTTTTAATATCTTTTACTTATTAAGACATTGTCATGTAGTTTTTTTTTTTTTGTAGTGCTGGGGATTGAACCCAGGGACATTCTACCTCCAATCTACACCCTCAACCCTTTTTTAATTTTTTGTTTTGAAACAGGGTCTTGCTAAGTTGTTGAGAGTCTCGCCAAATTGCTGAGGCTGTCCTCAAATCTATGATCCTCCTGTGTCAGCCTCCCAAGTACTGGGGTTATAGGTGTGCATCACCACTCCCAGTTATTTTCAGTATAGTTTAAGAATGATAAAAAAATCCATAATTTCACTCAACTAAACTAATAAATTATAATTGTAACACATGTCATTTATTTCTTTAAAGATAGAATAAAATATATTTAACAACAATAACAAAAAAAACTTATCTACTTCTCCCTACTCCTTATGTTCCTGTTATTGGTAACCACTGTTGGCACACTGGTGTGTGTACTTCCAGGTTTTGTCTTGGACCTGAAGTCATATGTAATATTCATATGTGCTTAAAAAATAGGGCTATAGGCTGGGTGTGGTGGTGCATGCCTGTAATCGAGTACTTTGGAGGCTGAGACAGGAGTATCATTGCAGGTTTGAGGCCAGCCTCAGTAACTTAGCTTATCGAGGCCTTTGGCAACTTGGTGAGACTGTTTTAAAATAAAAAAATAGGACTGGGGATGTAGCTCAGAGGTAGAATGCCCTTTGGGTTTAATCCCTGGTAAAACACACACACACACACACACACACACACGCGCGCGCGCGCGCATGCATGCAAAGGGATATAAGTGTATCTCTGTGGTAGCCTTCTTGTCCAGAATCCATGAACGTCCTGGGTGTGATTACCAGCCCCCCCCCCCTTTTGGCACTGGAGATTGAACCCAGGGGCACTCTACCTCCGAGCTACACCCGGAGCCCTATTTTTTATTCTTTATTTTGAAACAGGGTCTAAGTTGCGGAGGACCTCACTAAGTAGCTAAGGCTGGTGGCGAACCCGCATCCTCCAGTCTCAGCCTCCCAAGTACTGGGATGGCAAGCGTGCGCCACCACGCCCGGCCCCAGCCCCTTTTAAAAAAGTTTTTATTTCCAGAGACTGGGGTAGGGATGTTTTTATTTATTTATTTTTTGGTACTGGGAATTGAATCCAGATCTTTTTGTGTGTGGGGGGTGGGTCCTGGGGATTGAACTCAGAAGCATTCTACCTCCAAATGCTTTTGTCCCAGTCCCAGGTACTAGTTCACCACCACATCTAAGAAAATCTACAAGTCTTTGCATATTCCATCCCATCAGTGTATGTCGTTAACACTGGCATTAGTGATTAAAGTTTTGTTGTAAACTGTCATTTATGCGGTGGTTTGTCAGTTGCTGAGAACTTTTACAAATATTAGATATATGGTCTGAACAGACAGATGCTTGTGTCGAATGTACTGAAACCTGCTAAGGGAGTGGTTAGCTTGATTCGAAGGTATCTGACACAGGTTGGAGCCAGATGTGTGGTTTTGTATATTTCTTTTTTCCTCCAGATGATTTGATACATTCCTTTATCTCACACCCCACCAACTTCTAGATACATTCCCTGTATGCCCCATCCCTTAATTTCTGCGTCATGGGAAACAGGAGTTTCCGATGGGGAAGATTGATGTATGCAGTTGATTTAGTATGCAAACCTAAAGCTGTGCGCGCTTGAGGGCCAGCAGTTGATTAGTGTGAGGAAAGGAGGGCGAGGCCGGGAGAGTGTCGTTTTCTCGGTCGGATGTCTCCTGTTGGCAATCGCTTTGGAAGTCTGAGGCGGTCTGGGAGGTATCTCCTGGGTGGTGGTGGGGTCACTCCTAGCACCCAGGCTGAGTGGGCTGGCGAGCCGGAGAAGGGGCTCGGGCCACCTGGCCCAGCTGCGGGATGCTTGGCTTCTCGCTTTGGGGTGGGGGCCCGGAGAGATGGGGGCAGCGCTAACAAAGAGGAGCCGCGCCGGGGCCGGGGCCACGGGTAACTGGCCTATCCCGGGCGGCTGACCTCCCAGTGGGCCTCCCCAGTTGGCTGCGTGGCTAGTCGCTCCGCTGGCTCCCTGGCTCGCCATTGGCTGTGAGGCGGCTCGCGGAGCGCTAGGATGGAGTTGAAGAGGCGGGGCTGGCTTCCGGCGGAGGGGCGCGAGCGGCAGCCGGCTGGGGGAGGGGGTGTCGGCGCCCGGCGGAGTGCTGCGCTCCTGGAGCCTGGCACCCGGAGCAGCCGCCTCCCCCTCCCCCTGCCCGGCCGCTGGAAGCC
>PVJS01027707.1:0-26061 GCA_004027185.1 Glis glis
TCACGAAGTTGCGGAGGGCTTCACTAAGTAGAAAGAGAGAGAGAGAGAGAGAGAGAGAGCGAGCGAGCTGAGGCTGGCCGCGAACCCAGATCCTCCAGTCTCCGCCTCCCAAAGTACTGGGATTACAAGCATGCGCCACCACGCCCGGCTTCCATATAGGATCTTATTGAATCCTCATAACTACCCAACAAGGCAAAGATAATTATTATGTCCATTTCAGAGATGAGGAAATAGAAGTTCAGAAATTTTTAGGGACCTTCACAATGTCACATGGCTCTTAAGTGGAACAAAGATTTGAACTCAGGGCTGACAGACTCCAGAGCCCCCGTGTTGCTTCTTGCCCTGCTGCACCAATTTTCAGGTGTGTTTTGCAGAGGGTGATTTTCAGCAACACGCATGTCACCCCCAACTCATGTCCAGCAGCCATCTCTTCTTTTTCTTGCTTTTGTTTCTATTTCTAAGACCAGTGGACTGCTTGCAAGGCCTCTGATTCCTGCAGGAAATTCATGGGCACTGAGAAATTGGCATTGACTCAACCCTCCTTGGAGGTGCCTGTGTCAGGAGAGCTCAGGACCTTAAAAATAAGTCCCCCTAAATGCCTCTTACTTAGGAAAATGCAAACAAAATCATTGCTAATTTGAAATTGACTTCCTATTTACAGTGGTTAGCATGTTTATTTTAAGCCAAATTAAGTTCTGGTCTTGTGCGGGCTGTGTACACTTTGTACATCTTGGGGCCTTGCAGAACCTGTGTCCACAGTCTGTCGGAGCTCACTGATGAACACTGGTGCCCTCTTCTCCCCATTTTGGGCAAACTTGGGTAATATACATAGCTTCTGGCCCTGGGATGTGGGAACCATAGCTGTGGTTTGGGGCTGCTGGGCCCTCAGTAGAGAAGCCCCAAGGTGGGTAAAGTGCAAGCCACAATTTCATAGACTGTGTTTACGGCTTCCACTGCCTCCGATTTCCCCAGATTGTACTCAGAAGGGAACAGATGATGGAGCACAAGGACCAAGAGTACCACCCATATGGATCTCTGTCTTGGATAGCAATTCTCAGGAGCCACACCTACTCCTAGGAGCCTCAAGATGCTGTTGGGACTGAACTGGTCCAGGCTCCCCTCTTCTGCTGACCCCTGGGTAGTATCTAGTTGTGCCTTCCTGGATCTCTTCCCTCTGCTCTCTAGGTCTTCAAGGGTCACCCCCATGGGGAGGCAGCCAGGCAGCTACTGCCTTCCCAAACCAGGGATAATAATGAATTCCACAAACTCAGTGAGCTCTCAGGGTACTGAGTGCTGGGGTTAGGTCCTGCATTCCTTTGAGAAGTCCTCCCTAGGAATCCTCTAACCCTCAGCCTTCATTCCTTAGATGAGGGACTCATCCTGCTTCCTGTATTGTCCCTCTCCTGCTGAAGGCTCCTCTCCTTTAACACAGGCCCACCCCTGCGGCCAGGTTGAGCAAAGAATAGGCTGGACACCAATTGCCTGCTCAGGACTCCGAGACACTCTTTCATCCGAGGGGAACCAAGACTGGGCAATCCAGTCAACAGGGCCTCTGTCTCCATCCATTCCTACACCTTACCCCAACAAAGTTGCCAAAATTAAAAAATAACAATATAGGATACCCAGGTACATTTGAATTTCATTTGAACAGTGAATGTTAGTATACGAATTGAAGTAGGATAGAAGAAATAAAAGAGATAAGTGGAAAATATAACTACTATGTAAGCCTAGTGCTAAAGTTCCTCATATATTTATTCTCCAAACCACTTCTCTCTCCCAGGCCTGTCTCTCCCAAATCTGTAAATCTTAAAGTTAACAACAACAAAACTATAATTATACTGGGCTCTGTTAATAAGACAGATACGATATCTTGAGAAACCTATAATTTAGGGGACTTTCCAGCTTATCTATTGATCAGATGATGGGGATCATGATCAGTCTAAGGATCCTATAGATGACCAGACCACCCTAAACTGGCTTGTGATCACCAGGCTGATGTCATCCTCACATATGTTCCCATACCCATCCTTCACCAAGTTTCCTTTAAAAGAAGAGCCACAAACCCCCAAAATGCATTTCTCAGTCTGGAGATGGCCTGCATTCTCCCTTGAATGCATATTTCTTGGTTTCCTAAATAAATCTCTGGCTATGTCTATGACTGGCACGTGCTGAAATTCTCTTCTGTTGTGTAAGCCAAGGACCCCACTGGTTCAAAAGTTGCATTCCCCTCGCTCCACTCTGGGAACTCCTCTGGACCCTTCACAGTATGTCCCATGCAATGATCGGGCTATACCAAAAACAATTTTCTGATTTTCTGTTTGTAATTCAAATGTAACTGGGCATCCTGTGTTGAATCTGGCAGCCCTCTTCCCACGCCCAGCTCAGTGATTCACCCCACACTGGTGTTTGCACAGGACAGCAAGTCAGCATCCCAACCAGGGCTGGAGACCAGTGAAACTGGCTGTTGTGTCAGCAGACACATTAGAGCTCTCTTGCCCTTCTCCGCTCTTGCCTTCCGCAGATTGCCCAGCCCAGCTGGGACTACGTAGTCCTCTGTGCCCACAGAGTCATGCCTTGGCCACAACCCTTACTGGCTTCCAGTATAATTATGGCTTTTCACGTCTCATACTCCACTGGGCTTTGTGCTTCTTGAGGGCTGAGACTGGGATGGATGAATATTTTCTCCCCCTCCTTATGGTGCTCAGGGTGAGAAGAGGTCAGAAATGGTTTGATGAGCAGACACATGCATACATAAACGAGCCAACGCCTCTGATTGCATCTAATTCCAAAGGGCTGATTTGTGAAGGAAAGGCCTGCTGTATCTTGCTTTGTCCACTAGAATGATGGGTCCCTGGGAGCAGGAATCTTACCTGGTTTTGCTCCCTGCTCTGTCCCCAGTGCCTTGGTGCTGACACCCAGCAGGTGCTCAGCCTACACCCCTTGTGTGAATCAGCAGTTATGTTCATAGTTGACTGGCCCTATCCTATTTCCTAGAGTAGATGTCTTTTTCCACCCCCTCTAACATTTCAGAGGTGCCAGTTCCTGTCTCCCACAGAGGCAGTGAATTGAGTGGACAGACAATGAACAGGGGAGGGAGGGGCAGGGAACTTCAAAGGGCAGGCAGGACAGCAGGAGGGAGTTCCTCTTTCTGCTGGAGGAGACGATAAGACTGGCAGAAGGGAAGGAGAGAGGGGCTTATTTAGAAGGGGAGCAAGATGGGCATAGTGGTGCATACCTGTCATCCCGGTACTTGGGAGGCCGAGACAGGAGGATTGTAGGTTTGAGGCCAGCCATAGCAACTTAGTGAGACCCTCAGCAACTTAGCGAGACCCGGTTCAAAGTAAAGAATAAAATAGGGCTGGGGATGTAACTCAGAGGTAGAATGCCCCGGGGTTCAAACCCCAGTGTTCTGTCCCACCTCCGGAACCCACCTGGCACATATCCCAGTCTGGGAGGGCAGTGCTTTCCCGTTGGCCTCTGCGTGGGTGGGGTGGGACTGGCTGGGACTCCCTCTGGCCAAGTCTGGAGGGAATGGGACACTGCCTCAGAAGCTGGGCTGTCCTGGGGAATTCTGGGATGGAGACCTGCTGCCCTCAGATGACCACTGGTGGAGGCCCCACCTCTCTGTCAAGAGGGCTGCTAACTCACCATCAGCTCCGAAGCCCGTCCTTGTGTCGTGCCAGGTGCCTGCTTCTAAGCATCCCTCCTGCCCTGTCCGTCCCACATGTCTGGAGTCTGAAGAAGCATCAGGAGAGGTCCCCGAACCCTGGAGGATGGTTAGCAAGGAGCCCCTAACCTAACAAGGGACTTCACAGGCAGCAGGTGCTCAGGACGAGGTCGCTGCTGAAGCAACACATGGGTGGATGGACGAAGCCTGCTAGCTGTTGCTGAGGGTGAGTCTTGGTCTTTGGGGGAAGACCCTCCTAACCATGGGTGTCTCTGTCAGGGTTCGGGCCTGTGACAATCCTCCAGTGCAGGGCCATGCGAGAGAAAGCCGTTGTCTTCTACTGACAAATCAGGGTGAAACTCAAGCCAAATAGCTATGGTGTCCATTTGGGGAGATGTCATAAATCCAAGCAATGTGGTAAAATAATCTCCTTGTCTCCATGTCCACTTCTTCCAGAGATGTCCTCTGGCAGAGCTACCTCCATTTCCACTCTGGGGACATGCCTTGAGCCCCTAGCCCCACACCTCCATATCTCATTGCCTTCAAGGTCCTTCAGCTTGGCAAAGGCTGATGCCTGTGCCTCCTTCTTCAGGAAGCCAGCTGCCTCCTTGCATCAAAGGTGACCCATCCTCTGCTCCCCAGGAATGCCCCCCCACTGAGTGTCGTGCTGTGGTTCCACACTCTGGGCACTTCCTATTTCCTGGAGTGGGAGGAACCTGGGTTGAAATTGCCCCCCACCCCACTTATGCTTTTGAGCCTCTTTTGGTGCATCTGTAAAATGGGAGGAGCACAAGTATTATTATGAGGCCTGGCTGAGCACAGTGACTTGTATAAAGTGTCTGGCACAGAGGTAGTTCTTGGCAGATGGAAGATAAGCAGTTGCTGGAGAATAGGGACTGCAACTTTGCTCTCCACTGTGTCTCCCCTGGGTGCCCAGCAGATGACCTGGTGTGCGGTAGGCACTCAGGGAAAACGTGCTGAGTGAGCTGCAGCTGCATTGCTTTGCTTGGCAGGGCTGAATTCGCAGACTGCTGATGGCACGGGGGGGGGGGGAACGGAGGCGGGGGCTGAGGATCTGGGAGCATGGTCCAGAAAGCACCCACCACCAAGACCAATCACTTTGAAAACTGGGTGTGGAGAGTGATCGACTCTCTTGGGCAGCATTTGTGGCCCTGCACAGAGAGGATTCTTTGTGATGCCGCTGTCCACAAGATGGCTGCTTCTGGAGGTCCAGGCAGAGCTCAGGCAGCCTTTGTCCCTCCCCCGCCCCGTGCAATTTGCCTAGTAACCCAGATTTGTGGCCAGGCGCCGGTCTAACTCCTGCCTGGTTTGGCTGGTGCTAGGGTTTCCAATTTTAGCAAATAAAGATACAGGATGCTGGGTTCAATCTGAATGTCGGCTAAACAATGAACAGTTTTGTAGTATAAGTATGTTCCAGGCAATCTTTGGAACATACTTATACTATGAGATTATTCCTTGTTTAGCTGAAAAACAAATATAACTGAACTCACTGCGTTTTCTCTGGCAAGCTTAGTTGGAGGGTATCCAGCCACTGGGGATTGTAAGGAGATCAACCTTGGGGGGTGGAGTGGGAGGGGAGACTCCCACCAAAGGCGCTTTGAATTGATGTCAGAACAATGGCATGGGTTGTTTTGTTTTTCTTTGCATAGAGAAAGAGAATTCCATGTGGCTCAAAAGAAAACAGAACCAAAACGGTGAATTTCAGTTCTCTGACTTGCTCCATTGATGTTGACCCGGAACATGCCTTGATTCTGAAAGGGATATTGACTGCTAGACAAGTGGTCCTTTCATTTTTCTCTGCAACACTTCTCCTGATGCTTGGTGTCCACTCCCCTGCGTCCCATTTGGAATACACTTGGGATGAGATGTGCAGTGGTCGTTAGCCTCTCCAGAGGATACTGTTCTGCTGGAATGTTTAGATGCTCCAGTACAAAGGCCACTTAGTCAAGTGGCCTGAGATGTGTACTAGGGAACAAATATTATAGATAGATGGCTCAATTTCCAGATGTCAGCTTTCCACATGACACAGCCTCTAATCCTCACAGTGACACTGACAGGCCAGATTGTTATTCCCATTTGATAGATGAGGAAACTGAGGGTCAGGCAGGGTCTTATGCAGGGTCATCCAGCAACTGAGGGGTGAGGTAGAGGTTCCAACTCCATTCTCTTTGAATCCAGTGCCTAAATGCTTTCCCATCATCCTGCTCTGTAACTTAACTCTTGTACTGGGTGCCAGGTTCAACCCCTGTTTCTGGCCTCAGTTTCCCCATTCATTAATTGAGGAGGATAGACAAGGTGATCCCTGAAATTCAAGCATTCATTGATTCACCCTTCCCTTTATTCCCTGGGCTGACTCTAGTCCATTCCTCAAAAGCCAGCTCAGAACCGGAGTGGTGGTGCATGCCTGTTATCCCAGTCCTTGGGAGGCTGAGACCAGCCTCAGCAACATAACAGGACCCTGTTTCAAAAATTGAAAAAGGGTTGTAGCTTGGAGGTAGAATGCCCCTGGGTTCAATCCCCAGCACCCCTCTTCCCCCACCCCAGACAAAATGAAAAAAGAAATAAAAAGCCAGCTCAGGAATCACATGGTCCTTCCCTGCCCTCACTGGTTCACCCAGAGTTCAGCAGCTCTGTGCCTATCCCTCTGGGAGCGGTTACTCGGCTGTCTCAGCACATCTGCCCCCCCCAGCTGTGAAAATTGCATCCAAGTCTTTTGCATCCTGGAACCCTGGAGTGCTCTTCTCCTGGCTGTTTGCATGACTAGCTCATTACTTCCAAGTCTCAGCTTAAAAGTCACCTCCTTGTAGAGGGCACTGTTGACACTTCCTGGCTAAAACCAACCAAACCTCATACTGATTATTGTCTTCCAATATCTACATAGCAACAATCACTGTCAAAAAATCAAATGTTGTGTTTGCTTTTCATTGAAATGAAATTCACAGAACATAAAATTAACCATTTAAAAATTTGCAACTCAGTGGCATTTAGTACTTTTCCAAAGCTGTGCAACCATCATCTCTATGTAGTTCCAAAACATTTTCATGACCCTAACAGGAGACCCACACCCATTAAGCAGTCACTCCATATTCCTCCCAACCCCTTGGTAACCACTAATCAGCCTTCTGTTTCTATGATTTGCCTATTCTGGACATTATATAGAAATGAAATTATAAAATGCATTGTCTTTGTATCTGACCTCTCTCATTAAGTGTGATGTTTTCAAGGTTCATCCAAGCCATAGTATATACAAGTACTTCCTTTCTTTTTATAGCTGAATACTATTCCACTGTGTGGCTAAATTGTATTTTGTTTGTCCATTTACCAGTTAATAGGTATTTGGATTATTTTGCCTTTTGCCTATTCTGTTGTGAATGCTGCTGCTACAAATGTGGGTGTACAAATTATGGTGTGAACATATGTTTTCAGTTATTTGGGGTATATACCTATGAGTGGAATGACTGGGTCAACCAATGACTCTATGTTTACCTTTTGGAACAACCACCAAACCATTTTCCATAGTGGCTGCAGTCTTTTACATTCCCACCAGAAATGCACAAGGGTTGGTTCCAATTTCTCCACATGCTTGCCAACACTTGTTATATTATTTATCATTTTGATCATAGACATTGTAGTGTGTGTGAAGTGATATCTCATTGTGGTATTTGTTTTTATTTTTTCCTGTACCTCCCTCCTGAATGTGGGATCCATGAAGTCGGGGTCACACCTAGCAGATCCCATGCTGTATCCCTAATATCAAACCCTTGGCACCAGGTAGGTTTTCCACACATGGATATTGAGTCAATGCCTGGCTGAGTGTGTTCTCACTGAATCCTTGGCTCCCATCCCAGGGCCTGCTACAGGGAAGGGCATGCAGTGTGGCTGTGTGCTGTGTGTCTAGACCCAGTGACTCTAGGATGCAGTCTTACCCCAAGGGAAAGAGGTAATCAGGACCACTACAATTGTTAATCTGAATGTGGGCAGCACTGTCTAATAGGCTGGGGGGCCAGATGAAAAAAAAAAGGGTGAAAGAAAGAGGAAGCAGTGTGAAGGCAAGCTCTGTTATTCCTGGGTACAGGTGTGTCTGCTCTTGCCTTGGGATATTGGACATCAGCTCCTTTGCTCTTCTCACTGGACTCTCACTGATGATTCTCTGGAGAGTTTCCAGGTCTTTCCATCTTGGACTGGGTCATTCCTATTCTGGGACTCCAGCTCTTGGACCGCTTAAGTAGTTGCTGGTTTCTTCAGCTCTCCAGGTACAGGTGGCCATTTGGGACTACACTGCTTCTGAGTGTAAGCCGATTTGATAAATCCCCTTTTATAATATACATATCCTGTGAATTGTTACTCTAGAGAACCTTGACCAATATAACCACCCAAAGGGTAGGATACCAATCATGTGGTTTGGGGCTCAGAGCAGTCATCCTTCCTCCATGGGACCCAGAGCAGGGGCTCTGTGCATGACAAGAGGGGTCTGGTGAGAGGTGAGCAAGCAAGGCAGAAGCACCTTTCAGAGCACTGGCTCCCTCTATGTGACTCCTCCTGTAGCCTGGAGAATGAACCTCAGTTGCTCACACAGCTGGAGATAGGAAGCCCCCCTCTCGTGTCTGGTGGGGAAAGGGACAATTTGGTGGGAACTGGTAGTCTGAGGTTCCTGCTAGCCTCCTAGGCTTGACTCTTCTATGCTCTAGAATGGGGCATGTTGGAGCCTGCAGGCTCCAGATCCTGAGCCTTTGGGACTCTGCTTGCTGGGTAGTGCAGTAGGCATTGTTGCACATTCTACAGGCTTTTCCAAGGCAGCCCTCAGAAAACACTTGAGTGTTTTCTCAAAATTAAGCATAGATATACCATGTGACCCAGCAATCCCACTCCTAATTATAGACCCCCCAAAGAACTGACACAGATGTTCAAACCAAGCGCCAATGTCCATAGCAGCACTATTCACAATAATGAAGATGTGGACACAACCCAAATGACCATCAACTGATGAATGGATAAACAAAATATGGTATTGTCACACAATGGAATATTATTCAAGCTATAAAAAGGAATGAGTCAATGATATATACTATAACATGGATGAAACTCAAAAGATTATGCCATGTGTACTAGTCAGCTTTTCATCACTATGACAAAATACCTGAGAAAATCAACTTTAAAAGTTGATTTTAATGGAAAGGTTTACTTTGGCTCAGGGTTTTAGTCCATGGTTACTTGGCCCCAGTGCTCTGGGCGTCAGGTGAGGCAGAACATCATGGCAGAAGGGTGTGGTGGAGGAAAGCTGCTTACCTCATGGCAGCTGGGAAGGAGACAGACAGAGAGACAGAAAGAAAGAGGGAGAGAGAGAAAGAGAGAGAGAATGTGAGGAAGGGGCCAGGGATAAGATATAGATCTCAAGGGTACACCCCAAGGACCCACTCCCTTCAACTAGGTTTCCCCTCCTTCAATCTCTCCCACCTTTCGATAGTGTGTTCAACTATGAATCCCTTGAAGGCCTAATCCATTGATGAGATCAGAGCCCCCATGATCCAATCACTTCCCTAAATCCCCACCTCGGAACATTGCTGAATTTGGGAATAAGCCTTCAACACATGAGTCTTTGGGGGACACTTCATATCTGAACCATAACACTAAGTGAAATAATTCAGATAATTTAATTCCACTTACATAAAATGTCCAGAATAGGCAAATCCATAAAAACAGGAAGCAGTATAGTGATTGCCAAGGGCTGGAGGGTGGCATGGGGAATGACTGCTTAATGGGTACAGGGTATCCTTTTGGAAGCTGGAAATGTCTTGGAACCAGGTAGAGACGTTGTTTGCACAACACTGCAATTGTTCTAAATGCCACTGAGTTATACCATATAAATGGTAATTTTATGTTATGTGAATTTCACCTCTACTTTTTTTATAGAAGCAACCCTCTCTACCTAATGTCTGTTTAGGCCTCGGGATTATAAGCCCTCATCAGGGACCAGTTTCAGGCAAAGGCAAAAAATGATAGGTAGCTTTATGCCAGGAATCATTGGTCCTTGGTGTAAGAGCCCACTCAATACACACAAGAGCCTGCTCCAATAACTTCCTTGGCGTTCATTCAATGAATGCCACTGTATCACCCCTCCTGCGCTGGTGTCCCGAAATTATGTGATTAGAGATTCCCTATGTTCTTTGTTTCTTTGTTTGTTTCATGGAACTAGGGATTGAACCCAGGGGCTCTGAGCTATACCCCCAGCCCTTTTTATTTTTCACTAAGTTGTTGAGTGAATGGGGTTTTGCTAAGTTGTTGAAAGTCTCAATACGTTGCACAGGCTGGCCCTGAACCTGTGATCTGATTCTCCTGTCCCAGCCTCCCAAGTACTGGGATTACAAGTATGTGCCACCATGCCCAACTCAGAAAGCTCTTTCTAAAGCATAGAGTTTTAAGCTCTTTAGTTGGCATTTCAGAATATTGGTGGATTCCAGCTCATCCAGAACAGCTCTAGCATCGTCTCCCACCACTTGCCAGCCACTCCACACTTCCCTTCTACCACCTCCCCAAACCAGAAGGGTGGCGTTCCAACCAGTGCCTGCCTTCTAGAGTGGGGGTCTGGAAGTGGGCCTTGGTGAGCCGGGTCCTGGAGTCCAGAGGGGCAAAGAGGGGAGTCGTGGAGCTTCTGGGAGACGTCACCAATCATTCAGATACACAGCCCAGGCCCCAGGACAGCAGGCCGGGTTCCCAAAGCCAGAACAGGTATGCTCCAGGTCTTCCCTGATCTGCCCACAGTGGGTTGGGTGGGGACTTCCTGGCTTTTGCTTTGTAGCATCTTAAAATCATCACCTAGGTCCTGTCACATAGCTCACAATCCAACCCATGGGACCTTTCCTGATCTTTGTCTGTCAACTTGGTTTGCAATGCCCTTATGTCATTATTTATTTATTTATTTATTTAGGTGGTATTGGGGTTTGAACCCAGAGGTGCTCTACCACTGAGCCACACCCCTAGCCATTTTTATTTTTATTTTTTAATTTTAAGACAAGGTCTCACAAAATTACCCCGGCTGGCCTTGAACCTGTGATCTTCCTGCCACAGCCTCCCAGGTACTGGGATTACAGGCATGTACCACCATACCCAGCTTCTCCAGTTTTTAAATTTTAAACTTAATAAGGAAAGTTATTGACTCATATAATAGGAAGTTCAAAGATAGGGCAGACCCAACTATCATGGAGCACCTGGGTTTTTCTGCCTTTCTTCACTGCCATTCCAAGCCTTCCCCTAAATACTGATTTTCCTTCTCCCCTAATATGGTTGCTGATGGCGATTCTGAATATATGTATAATCAATCTTTGGTTAAAATTCTCTGGTCAACAGAGCCAGCAGAGGTCTTGATGGGCCCTCCTAGACTACCTGCTCACTCCTGCATCGGTGACTGTCCTAGAAGGAGATGCCATGTGCCATTCAGCTTAAATCTGGTCCCTGCATTGCATCAGGAACTATGTGCCACCAGGCCCTGTCCAAGCCTGCCTCCCGGGTGGGACCAGGGAGTCCCTTCTTAGGCCTGCCCAGCTGCCATGCTTTCTCTGTCATGGCACTGCTGCCACTGTGTGGTCACCGAGGTATTTTTACTGTCAGTTCTGGGAGGACAGGGGCTGTTGTGGGTGCTCTGTGGCCTCAGGGACTGCCCCAGAAAAGCCGCTTTGCAGTCTTTGATGAACGAAGTTGAGGAGGCAAGTGAATGAATGGATGGGTGGCTGCCACACCCTGAGAGGTGTGGGCGAGGTGGGTGAGATGGGGTGGCAGTGGGGAAGCTATTGCCGCAGGCCTGGTAGGTGTGCACAGGCTGAGTGGAAGCAGGGTGTGCCTGGTGTGAGTGCCAAAGCAGCCCAGCATCCCTGCTCCCTCCTCCCAGTGGGATCCCTCACACTAGACTCTGAGAGCCAGCTCCTTTAAGCAGCTGGGCCCCACAGGGCCTATCCCATCCTTTCTCTTTCCCTCCCTCTCTCCTTCTGGCCTTTCCTGAGCCCGCCTGTCCTTGTCTCACCTCTGGATTTAAAACACACTGGTGCCCTCTGTCTGGTTATTAATAATACTCAAGAGTCATGCTAACAGTGCATGCTGCCAGAGCACTCTCTCAGTGCCAGCCCCTATGCCAGAGGCTACACCAAGCACTGTGGCTCCTCTCTGCCACACAGTGACATAGAAATGATCCCGATTTCCAAAGGGGCATTGTCCAGGGTGTGGGCAGGGAGGTCCTACCTGAGGGGTTGTGGCTCCCTTGTTGTGTGTGTAGGGGGGCAGGCCCTTAACTGATGCCCATGTCAGAGTGCAGTGTAAAAGCAGCAGATCCCTCTTTCAAGGAAAACCTCAGGTGAAGTCCCACAGACAGCAGGTCACTCTGAAACCGCTCAGCCTGGATTTGGGGGCAGGAGCTTCCCCACTACCCCATCTCCCACTCAGTGGGCCCTCAGGCTCAGACTGGGCTCCAATTGCAGCTTTTGTTTTTGTACTGGGTATTGAACCCAGGGGCATTCTACCTCTGAGTTACACCCCCAGTCCTTTTTATTTTTTCTTTTCAAAATAGAGTCTTGCTAGGTTGCTGAAAGTCTCACTAAGTTGTTGAGGCTGGCCTCGAATCTACGATCCTCCCAAGTACTGGGATTACAGGTGTATGCCACCACACCTGGCTTCAGATTGCAGCTTTGCCTCTTAGTAGCCTGGTGTCCTGAGCAAGTCACCTTAGCTCTCAGGGGCCCAGTTGTCTGTAATGGGGGAAGGCAGTGGAGTGAGAGTGCTTACCTCAAAGGGTTCTGATGAGCTTTGCATGAGATGCTGAGGCATGATCAGGCCCATGCATAAGAAGTGCTTGGCATCCAGTCATTGCTCAGAGGGGTCTCCAGGTACTCCCATCTCCCTTGAGAATGGAAACCCACTCTTTCTGTAGCTCCTCCTACCATTTCCCAACCTGTCCTTTATTGCCCTAATTCTCTCCCCACCATTCATCCACCCATCCATTATTCATGTGACAAATATCCATTGGGCATCTACTATATGCCAGGCACTACACTGGGGATTAGAGACAGTGGCTGAGTTCTCTGCCCTCATGGTACAGTTAAGATCATTCAGTGTCAGGAGAGCTGTTCTAGGCACCCCCTATGCCCCATTAAGTACCGCGAGATAAATCCAATCTTGTCTCCCCAGGGGCCTGTTGGGCTGGAAGCCATCCCTCATGACCCCTCTCTTTCTGCAGGGGAGACAATGGGGTGCTCTCTGATGCCTCTGGGAGAAGACAAATTATGTGATGCTGGCCTCCTGCTTGCCATCCTTACCAGTCTTTCTTCAGGGGTCCTCCAGAGCCCTCAGCCATTCAGTCACAGGATGGGCACACATGCTGAACATTCCTGAGCCCAGGAGGCCCCTTGGGGCCACTGTGGGTAAACTCTTTGGGGCTTGACTCAGCAGCTAAAGAATGCCTTTCTGCACCATGAACCTAAAATATCTCTGAAACACGGGCACTATAGCCAAAAGAAAGAGCATTCTAGTTACAGAATCCCATGTATACATAAGCAACTTTCTAGGAACATAGCATGCGACCTTGAGTGATTTTCTGAGCCATCTTTGGTGTGCCAGCCTTCTCTGCCATGGGCATGGGCGTGGGTGGAGGGAATGCTCCACCAACAGGACAGCTATACTTCTTTCCACAGATCCCTCAACTGTGACAAGCCGGGCTGATGTGCTCCTAGGCACTTACCCCAGGATGCCAAGCCTGCCAGCCATGAGGAGGTGTTTGGACATTCTTAGCTAAAAAAAGGGCAGTGGATTCTGATTGTCAAAAATTACTGTTACAAGCTGAGTGGTGGCACATGCCTGTAATCCCAGTACTTGGGAGGCTGAGACAGCAGGACGGCAGGTTCGAGGCCAGCCTCAGCAAATTAGCGAGACCCTGTTTCAAAATTAAAAAATAAAAATAAAAATAAAAGGGCTGGGGGTGTAGCTTGGAGGTAGAATTGGATTCAATCCCCAGTGACCCCCCCAAAAAAAGTAAAAAGAAAGAAAATCAGTGTCCCATCAGGAGCACATGCTGTTGGCTTCACCTGGGATGCTTTTCCCTTCCCCCACTCCTGGGTTCTCTCAGACCTTGTGAGAGACCTCACTTCCTTCAGGAGTGCCACCTTTCTTTGCACTCCCTGCCATGGCCAGTTTTGGCTTCCTCACTGTGGTGTCACAGTCCCCCTTGGCCATGACACTTACCATCCTGTAATATCACATCTTTTCCCTCATGACCCTGTGACTACTTCCTGTCATCACTTAGGAGTACGTGGCACACAGAAAATGCTCAGAGCATGAATGAGTGAGTAATCCTTGATTGAAACCAGAAAGGGCAGGCGAGATGAGCCATGCCAATCACACCCAACACCTCTGGTCTCCCAGTTTTGGCCTTGGTGTCTCAAGTGGCTGTAGGTAGGGCTCATTGCCAGGTCTGGGGGCATAGAGGGGGCTGGACCATTGCATGGCAGAGCTCTGCAAGGTCCTGAGCCCTCACAGGGACAGAAAGCACCTATGGAGCCTGCCAGGATGGCATGGGGCCGGCTGCTGGAGCAGGTGCCAGCTCAGGAGTGGGGGTGGGGTGAAGAGTGAGCAATGCTCTTCTTGGCCTGAGTCCTGAGGGCAGTGCATAGGAGGTACCTCCTACTCCCTGGGGAAGGGTGAGTGGTGAGCACATCTCAGTATTGAATGGGAGCCTGGTAGAAAGCCAGGCCTCTCCAGCTGGGATTCCCACAGTCTTTGACTCATCTTCTCAGAGGGTCAATTTTACTATAAACTTAGAGGGGGAAGGGCTACTTTCACTGGTAAGTAACATAAAGATTATTTTATTATGTTTAAATAAACATGGATGCAGTGTGTATTTGAATACAAACTTCAGATGGATTTTGTGTGTGTGTGCTCAGAGGCATCCTACCTCTGAGCTACATCCCCAGCCTTATTTATTTATTTATTTATTTATTTATTTATTTATTTTGAAACAGAGTCTCACTAAGTTGCAGAGGGCCTCACTAAGTTGCTGAAGCTGGCCGTGAACCTGCTATCCTCCTGTCTCAGCCTCCCAAATACTGGGATTATAAGCATGCACCACCACCACCAGATGGATTTTTAAAATAGAGGATAAGGTGTCAAAGGGCAGCTTTGGGACTTGGACTCAGTGGTAGAGCACTTGCCTACCATGTTTGAGGCCCCTGATTCCATACCCAGCACTGCAAGAGCAAAACAAGACCCAAAACCAAAAACAACACCTACAAAAACCGGGCAACTTTAGCTGTTGCCTCCACTACCACTGGGGGTCTGCATCTTATTGTTCTTGGCTGTTAGGAAAACCCTGAAGAAGAACTTGAGAAGCAGTAGCATGTCAGGCTAAAAATGTGGTCTTTTCCAGTCATGGTGGTGCACACTTGTAATCCTAGTACTTGGGACACTGAGATAGGAGGAATACAGCTTTGAAGACAGCCTCTGCAAGACTGTAAGCAACTTAGTGAGACCATTAGCAATGTAGCATTACCCTCTTTCAAAATAAAAATAAATAAAATAAAATGGGCTGGGTTGCAGCTCAGAGATAGAATGCTCCTGGGTCCAATCCCCAGTCCCCAGACCCCCCAAAACACACACACAGGTGGACTTTGACAGTGAAAGATTTGAATCCCCATCCCACCTCCTTCTGTAGCTGCTGCTCCCCAGAGGTGAGATCACTGGGACCCTGAGCAGGTGTTTGAGACTGAGATGAGGACTAGAGACCCAGGGAGGAAGGAGGCTTGGGGCTGCGGACCAGTGGCCTGCTGTGTGTACGAGCAGGGGATGTGCATTGAGAGCCTGGCCTCATGTTGGACAGTGGCGTGTGGCATTCCTGAACCTCATGGGGCCAGAACTGAAATCCTTCACCTCTCCTGTCCCCCCCGCCAAAAAGGAGACCAACTGCTGTACTGAGTGTACTCTTCTGGGCACTGGGCTGAACCATTCACCCCCATGACCTCCTCGCAGTTTCCCACTGGCCAAAGAAGTCCAGGAGCCTCTGGGGCTTTGTACAGGAGAGTTTGAACTTGGACCTGGCCTGCTGAGGTGCTGTTGCCGCTCTTGAAGAAGCATCCTTTTCTCCTCCATAACCACCTCAGCTTCCAGGCTGGCCTTCCCTGGCCTGGCCTCTCTGTGACCTCAGGACACAGGCTGACACTCATGTTGCTCAGTTGGCCAAGCTGCAGAGGTAGGTTGTATTCATTTGCTCTGGCTGCTATAACACCCATCAGCCGGGTGACTTAAATGACAGAAATGGATCATGTCATAGTTTTGGAGGCTAGACATCTGAAATCAAGTTGTCAGTAGGTTTGGGCCTTCTGACAGGGGGCAGTAAGGGAGAATATGTTCGTGCTTCTCACCTGGCTTTCTGGCAATTTTTGGTGTTCCTTAGCTTTGGCAATATACTTCCAATCTTTACATGGTGTTCTTCCGGTGTTTCTGCCTCTGTCTCCATGTCCAAATTTACTACTCTCCTCCTCCTCTTCCTCCTCCTCCTCCTCCTCCTCCTCCTCCTCCTCCTCCTTCTTCATCTTCTTCTTCTTCATACTGGGGATCAAACTCAGAGGCATTCTACTTCTGAGCTACACCCCCAGCCCTTTTTATTTTCTATTTTGAAACAGGATCTTGCTAAGTTGCTGAGGCTGGCCTTGAATCTGCAATCCTCCTGTCTCAGTCTCCCAACTACTGGGATTTCAGGTATGTGCTACCACACCTGGCAAATTTCCCCTTCTTACAAGGATACCAGTCATATTGGATTAAGAGCCCAACCTACTCTAGCATGACCTTATATTAACCTAATTAATTTTATCTACAATGACCCTATTTTCAAATAAACTCACATTCTAAGCCACTGGAGACTTTACTTTATGAATGGGAGGGGGCACAAATCAACCAAAAATAGAGATGGGAGAGAAGCTGAAGTTCATGTGATGCCAAAGGCTGCCACCTTCTAGTCCTACATGCTGGTTCTTTTTTAAATGTACCACTGAGTCTGCCTAACAATGGGAGACAATGAGATATAGCCTCTTGCTTGCATCTACCAGAGGCTGTGGGGAGAGGGATTCTGAGCAATTCCCTCTTTCTAAGAGCCCCAAAGTAGCCTTAGTGGCACCCAGGTTCCATTTCCATTGGCACACATACTGACTTTCATTGTCCCACCCACCTTTACTCAGGATCACTTGCTGTTGTTTCAAATGTCTCAATCCCGTTATCCATAAGCTTCCTTCCCCACCCCTGGCCTAGTCAAAGGTGGCTTTCAGCTGGAGTCCTAATCTTGGTATTTTAAAAAGTCACTTTACTGGTGCATTGTAATTATACATCATAGTGAGATTCAAAGTGATATATTCATAAATGCACACATAGCTTGGTATATTTCCCTCTGCATCCCACCACCTCCCCCTCCCTATACATGTTAGTGAGATCAGTAGTGACACCTTCATATACGAACATAACATTATTTGATTTGTTTTCTTCCTCAATCCTCATTTTTCCACTTTTGTCCTCCATCTCCCCAATATCCTTGCTCCACTCTGTTAGTTGCCCTTATATTTTCATGAGGTCCTCCTTTTCTCTCTGGCTTCCACCTAAGAGAGAAAACATTCGCCCCTTAACTTTCTGAGACTGGCTGATCTCATTCAGTAGAATATTCTTTAGTTCCACCCATTTTCCTGCAAATGACATAATTTTGTTCTTCTTTATGGTAGTCTTGGTATTCCAGCCTTTCTCCCAGAAGGAAGCCTGGGAGCCCCATGTACAGCCCCCCCATCGGTCTATCCCCAAGAGTCCTAGAGTACCCTTAGTGGCACCTGAGTTTTGTTCCCACTGGCACGCTTACTGCCTTTTATTGTCCCACCCATTTGTGGCATTCCCTAGACTGGGAGAGATTTCATTCTGGCCCAGGCATCTGGGTTTGTCTGCAGCTTCCAGATTGCATCTTGAAGAACGATCACTTTGGGGACCATGTGGAGTCTCATTTGACACGGCCGTGTCAGTCAGAGCCTGGGGTTTCTATTACTGCTATTTCTGCATGCTAACTGCGCGCTTATTTTAGACTCCTCTCAGGAAAGCCTGCTCTCATTTAATTCCTTTCAGCCACACTTTTACACGGCACTAACCTATTTATATTTAACAGTTTGAGCACTGAAGTGCCTTGATTAGAATAATCAATTCTGTATCAAGAAACAGCCTCCCCAGGAATGCAGAATCCAGCCAAGTGGCCAGATGCCGAGCAAACATCCCTCTCATTCCAGCCACATCCTCCTAGACCTCAGGAGAGCTGTGCACAGTGAGCCCTTCCATCCCCAAGTCCTGCCGTCATGAAGAATGAAATCGATTTTGATAGGATTTTTCTGAAAGAATTTATGAGTGGGAGGCTGCCTTTCCAGCCCGGCAGCTTCTGGGTTGATTCGAGTTTGCCAGCATTTGTACTGATCCTAGTGGTGTTAGGTACATTTGAGGACAATCAAGAGTGCGCCGAAAGCCAGGTGCGGTGGTGCACGTCTGTAATCCCAGTACTTGGGAAGCTGAGACAGAAGGATTGCAGGTTCTAAGCCAGCCTCAGCAACTTCGTGAGACTCTCCGCAACCTAGCAAGACCTTGTTTCAAAATAAAAAGTAAAATAGGGATGGGGGTGTAGCTCAGAGGTAGTACACCCCTGGGTTCAATCCACAGTACCAAAAACAAAACAAAATGAAAACAAAAACAGTGTGTCGATATGATGCTAGTAGCTAATGCTCACTGAGTGAGCACTGACATCAGGAGGGTGTCAAGCTGCTTTCCCTGTAGCTTGATTCTTGCAGCCATGCTCTGGGGAATATCTTACTATTATGCCAGTGTACCATGAATAGATTGCAGGTTAGAGGAAGTGAACTGCTCTGAGATCGTGGATCTGGGCAGTGACTGCGGTCAGATTCGAACTAAGGCAGTCTGACTCCAGGACCCCAAAACAGAACCGCTTTCCCCATCTAAGTGTTGTGACTGGAAGGAAACCTGAGGAGTCAATCAAGCCCCTTCACCTCTATGGGTAAAAACTGGTGTGTGGGGGAGGGAAAGAAACCTGCATGGGTTCATAGAGCAAGTTGGAGACACAGCCAGCAGAATTTCATTATTTGGCTGGGGCCTCTACCCTTTTGTTGGAAGTCCATCCTGCCGATGGGCTCCTCTGGGCTGAGGGGGGCCTCACTGCTGCACCTTTGAGGACACCTGCCCTCCTATTAACCAGGTGTTTTGTTTTGTTTTGGTACTGGGGATTGAACCCAGGGGCATTCTACCTCTGAGCTCTACCCTCAGCCCTATTTTATTTATTTTTTAATTTTGAAACAGGGTCTTGCTAAGTTGCTGAGGCTGGCCTTAAACCTGCGAGCCTTCTGTCTCAGCCTCCCAAATACTGGGACTATAGGCATGTGCTACCACATCCAGCTTAACCTGGAGATTTGATGAGATGGAGGTCATTGGTATATGGGGCCCAGGAGGCATGTGGAGGGTCTGGCCTTCCAGAGGTGCAGGGATGCATGTTGTAGGGTCACAGGAAGGAAGGCAGGGTGAGGCAGTCTGTGGTAGTAGGTTTGGTGACCTGGAGATGAGACAGTTCTGGTCTAATAACTATTTCTACATTCTCATAGATGGATCAGGAACGAGTCATTAGTTGGCCGAAGAGGGGGAGGGAGGTTTGAGGAGAGAGGATAAAAGTGAAAGAGTCATTTAGGGAAGTGGAAGAGTCATTTAGGGAAGTGGAAAAACACTTGTGCGTGGGCAGTGTAGCAGGAGATTGGACAGGCTTGAGTGCCCATTTAGGATTTATGCCTGAGATCATGAAGGGGGACTAGTCAACAGAGCAGAATCCCATTCTTCAGGACCATTTCCAACTGAACAAAGCCAAATTTTCCTTACTTCCCTCTCTTCAGCCTCTTCTTTATGGGATACTTCCAGATGTCTCGTCTGTTCCTTCAACCCCATACCCTCCTTCAGTTACCAGCTCATCTCTTTCCTCCCACTCATAAACTTCTAGAAAGAATTGCCTGCATTGGCCGTTTTCATTTTGGCTCTCACCTGAGTCAGGTTTTTGTCTTTAATGTACCCAAATAGGGCACATTTATGTTATTAAATCCAATGAACAAACTGGGCACGGTGGCACATGCTCATAATCCCAGTACTTGGGAGGCTGAGACAGGAAGATCACTCAGCAATTTAGCAAGACTCTGTTTCAAAATAAAAAAAGAAAGGCCTGGGGGTGTAGCTTGGAGGTCGAATGTCCCTGGGGTCAATTTACAGTACCACACACACACAAAATCCAATGAACATTTCCGGACCCCATCCTACTTAACTTCTTGTTAGCATTTGAATCAAAACTCCTGTTCCCTTTGTTTCCATAATATATCTCCCTTTCTTCCTCTCTAGCCACTTTTCTTCTTTTTCTGCTGGCTTCTTCTCTATTGGGTCATTAGATATTAGGAATTCAAGTCTCTTTCCCAGGTCTCACTCTCATATTTTCTTTTTTTTAATTTAATTTTTCTGATACTGGGGATTGAACCCAGGGGCATTCCAACTCCAAGGTATACCACAGCCCCTTTTATTTCTTATTTTGGGTTAGGGTATCACTAAGTTGCTGAGGGTCTCTTTGCTAAGTTGCTGAGGCTGGCCTTCAACCTGTGATCCTCCTTTCTCAGCCTCCCAAGTATTGGGATTACATGCATTCACCACCATGGCTGGCTTTTTCATGTTTTCTCTAAGCAGTCTCATCCTCACCCAGTTTTTTTTCTTGTACCTATATGCTAATGATTCCTAAATTCTTATCTCCAGTCTGGACCTTGCCCCTGAAGACAAGGCCCGTGAGTCTATCTGCTTACCTAATATCTCATGTGCAATTATTCACCAATACTTAAAGCAACATGGCCAAAACCAAACTCATTATCTTATTCTTCAAGTCTGGTCCATTTCCAGCATTTTCTATCTGGGTGCATGGGCATGCACTACCACACCTGGCTCTATTATGATTTTGAAGTATGAAAGTTGTCGTTGCCTTCTAGGCTCTGGAGCCAGATAGAAGAGTCCAGTCTCTGCCACTTTTCTGCTGTGTGACCCTGTCAAATTGCCTAATGTCTCTGTGCCCCAGTATCTCTTCTGAAAAACAAGAACTGCTGAGGGATTACAGGAAAGAATACTGGTCAGGTGAGAAGCCCAGGCCTGACATGTAATTTAAGAAGTGGTTCCAAGCTGGGTATGGTGGTGCACAGCTATAATCCCAGTATTTGGGAGGCTGAGACAGGAGGATGGCAGGTTTGAGACCAGCCTCAACAACTTACTAAGGTGCTCAGCAACTTGGTGAGATGCTGTTTCAAAATTAAGAAATAAAAAAGGCTGGGTGTGTAGCTTGTAGGTAGAATGCTCCTGGGTTCAATCCCCAGAAAGGAGGAGGAGGAGGAGGAGGAGGAGGAGGAGGAGGAGGAGGAGATCCTTCTCCACTGCTGGATACTGGACATTTATGTAGGCCTGGTGTCACTGCTTGGCATCATGGGATCATGGTTAAGAGCAATGGCTTTGCACATTTACTTATCAAATTGGCCCTTCCTACTTGGGGAGACTTGATCATCTCCCTTGGGTGGCTTGAGATCACACAGCCAGCAAGTGCCTGAGCCGTGATTCAGACCCAGAGTCTCCAGTCATCCTACGTGGCTTCTATTCACCAGAGAAAATGTCAAGAAGCCACAATGCGTCGGCCACTAAGAAATTACTTGAGGAAATATAAGTTTGGGGGCCCTGCAGTTTGTTGTGTGCTCATTTTTCTCTATTCCTGCCTGGGTTGAGAGACCATGGAATGCTCCCCAGGATGCCCCTGCCAGGTTCCCAGGCTCTGCTTCTGTCCTTTCCCCAACCCTTGAGCAGCTTGTCCCTGGCACCTACCAGTCCCTCTCGTGGGGCCTGGAGTTCAGCCCAGTCCAGTTCAGCTCTGTGCATCAAGAGTTTTGAAGAGAGGCAGCCTTTGTCAGGCTCTGTGGGATTCTCCTCTCACTTTCCCAGAACTAAGAGAAGCCAGGACCAGGACTCTCCTGTGATTTAAAAAAAATGCTTCAAGCATCTTGAAGAGGCTGGAAGAGGGCAGAGTTTTCCATGTCGCACCTTGCCAGGCACTCATGAAAAGCACTTGGCCTGGGGCCAGGTGTACACACAGAAAACAGAGCAAGCGCTGTGGTTGGCATTAAGAAACTTTGGGTTGGGCATGGTGGTACATATCTGTAATCCCAATACATGGGAGGCTGAGACAGGAGGATTGCAGGTTCAAGGCCAGTCTCAGCAACTTAGTGAGACCCTTGGCAACATAGCGAAATCTTGTTTCCAAAAAATGGGGGGAGGAGCTGGGAATGTATCTCAGTCCGAGAGAGAGAGAGAGAGAGAGAGAGAGAGAGAGAGAGAAACTGCAGGGGAGAAGACACTTAAGTCCAAAGACAAGAAACACCTGGAATTTTGGGTGAAGTTTTTCATGTTTTTCGATGGCCATCCCACATGTTTTGTGGAGGAGCATTCCCAGAGATGGTCTGAGGTTTTTATGATGTTCTAAGGCTGCTGCCATTGGGGTTGCAACAGAAGCTCTCCATGTCTCACAATTCTGCTCTGCTGCTATTGCCCAGCACATTCCACCCTGTGCCATGGCTGGTGTGCAGGCCAGCCACTGCTGGAATCACCTGTTAGGGTTAGAGTAGGAGACAAAAGGACCATCTGCACATGCCATGCACACTGACTCAGTTTCTGTCCAACTGCGATAAACTTGAGAAAAAGTACTGAACAGCAGGGGTCAGTACTTTGTCCTGTGTCCTACTGTGGAGCCTTCTATAGCAACAATGACAACCTGGGACTATCCTAGGCCTAGGCAGAGATCACACAGGAGCCCTCTGGGCAGCTGTCCTGGGCCCAACGATCCAGCAATTGCTGTTATAATGGTGGGTCTGGTGGGCTGGGGTGGAATGCACTGTGACCTCTGTAGTTCCCAGCCCAGGGTGCCACTCATTCATCTCAGGGAAAGGTAAGGCAGAACCTAGCCCTGCCTCAAGCTGGCAGCACCTAGGCATTGTGGGCAGACAATCTGGCGGGGCCTCTGCCCACTCCCCATCCAGGTACCCAGCACATCCTGCCACAGAGATTGCACTCCCTTGGAGGTTGCTCATCTGCTTTGTGTTGGGACAGTGGAAAGCCTCACACCCCTGTGAGACTCCACCCTTTCATTTTGCAGCTTGCTCCTTCCTTCCTTCCTTCCTTCCTTCCTTCCTTCCTTCCCTCCCTCCCTCCCTCCCTCCCTCCCTCCTTCCTTCCTTCCTTCCTTCCTTCCTTCCTTCTTTCCTTTCGCATTAGGGATTGAACCCAGGGACACTCTACCTCTGAGCTATACCCCAGCTATTCTTTATTATTTATCTTGAGGCATTGTCTCGCTAAGTTGTTGAGGCTGGCCTGGAACCTGCAACCCTCCTGTCTCAGCCTCCCAAATACTGGGATTACAGGCATGCACCACCTTGTCCAGCTTTGCAGCTTCTTTATTGTTAACAAAGGACTGGTGGTTACCATCATGCCTGGAGCATGACACCTGAAGGTGGACATCCTGAACAAGAGGGAGCAGGCAGTGGCAGCTCCTCATGCCTATTCCTGGGAAAGCAGGGGATTTGGGTGGTGTTTCTGGCTCTTTCAAAGCTGTACTGCCCAGGGACTAAGAGTGGAAAATGGGAACTGAATCCATCTTTATGAGCTATACGACCTTGAGAAACCCACTCGATGGCTCCTCTTGTGAAAGGATATCATAGCACTGCCCCGCAGTGCTATCAAGAGGAGTCAAGAAGGCCACATGCCCATAAGGCTCTGAGCTTGGCATCTGGGCTGTATCAAGTTCCTAGGTAGGATTCTGAATTTATACCCATGCAACTCTTCACATGGGCAAAGAAGAATGTTGCTTCTTCACAGTCCACAGTGGCCCTATTATTCCTCTTGGGTCTTCACCCTGTGGGCGCAGCAAACTTATCCTTGCTGAATGATAGCACCATGTCCCCTGAGGTTTGACATTTTCTGAGGTTTGACCTGGGGGTCAGTGTGCCCCTTTTCTGTCCCCTGTGTTTATATTACTTATATACACATCTATAGTAAGGATAGCCTCCCTCCTGTCTCAGCCTCCCAAATAAGGGGATTACAGGGAACTTGCTGGGCAGTTTTACTATTCATAGGGCCAGTGGCAGGCTGGAAACTTAGGCAGGAGTGGGTGCTTCAGTCTTGGGGCAGAATTTCTTCTTCCCCAGGAAAACCTAAGTCTTTGCTCCTAAGGCTTACTGATTGGCTGGGACCCACCACGTTATCCAGGTTTAGTAATCTTTACTTAAAGTTGACCAATTGTTGATGCCAACCAGAGCTACCAAATCCCTTCACAGTAACGGTAGACTGGGGGCTAGAGCCTGGCTCGAGTGACCCATAAAACCAACCATCACAGTAACCAAAGGCATTGAGGAGAAAAAAATCTTTTTTCAGTAGTTAAAGCATAGCTTTTAAGACCAGTGTCTGGTCATGGCCACAAAAATTCTATTTTGGGTATCAAAGTCTGACTCGATCTTTATTATATTCTCTCTCTTTTGGTACTGGGTATTGGACCCAGGGGCATTCTATCCCTAAACTACACCCCCAGCCCTTTTTATTTTTTGTTTTGAAACCATGTCTCGCTAGGTTGCTAAGCTGGCCTTGAATCCGTGATTCTCCTGTCTCAGTATCCTAAGTACGGGGATTACAGATGTGTGTCACCACTCCGGGCTTCTTGTTATATTCTTCTGTGGTGATTTTAGTTTTCCAGATGTCGGTGGAAAGTTGCAGGGAATATCACCTCTGGAATATTGTGGACAGAATACCACCCACAGGGAAATGTAAATGAAAAAATGTAAAAATTAATGAATTTTTACTGGCACATTTTGCCCAGGGGAGCACATTATGTCATCATAATTACAAATCATCCTAGTGAAGAAGAAAGAGGCAACTAACCACAGTAGCAAACTCCCATTTGCAAAGAGCACATAGGAAGGGTGGGTGGTAGGACTTTTCCCCAGGCATGGTGGGGACAGACTATAAGAAAGATACCAAGGAGTCCATGCCTGCAAGGCCAAAGCTGAGGAAGAGATGAGAGGAGTGGAAGATGCCAAGCACAGAGCGAGGGACACACTGTTAGTTCTGCTTGGCACCAGGTGACCCCAGAAGGGATGGAGGGGCCCATTGCTTAAGGAGACAGTTGTCATGTGACCAGCTGCTAGAGGTGGGAGGAACTACTCAATTCCTACATTGCTTCTTGTCCAAGAAATAACCTCACCCTGCAAAGGATCTAGCTAGTGAAATCAGGTGGGCTCAGCTGTCTGAGAAAGAGAATGGTGAGGCAGAGGGTCTGAGCGTCAGCCCCCAGCTTCCCTTGGGGACTCCTGCCTCCAGGGTCAGGGAGCTCCTGGTCATGATCCTGGGTTCCTGGAAGGATGGAGGAGAAAGCAAGTGGAAAAGGAGCCTCTGAGTTCCTCTGTGCACAGAAAATTGACTTTGATCCCCTCATTGGTGAACTTGTCCAGTACGCACAACTCCTGGGTAGGCAGTGAGGACTCCAGGATACAGCAGCTAGGATTACTTTGCGTTGTTCTATAAGCCTTGCATGGATCAAATCATCTTTTAAAATTTAATTCAAGCTGGGCATGGTGGAACACACCTGTAATCCCAGTACTTGGGAGGTTGAGACAGGAGGATCGCAGGTTCGAGGCCAGCCTCAGCAAAGTAGCAAGACTCTCAGCAAACTAGCGAGACCCTGTTTCAAAATAAAAATAAAAAGGACTGGGTGTGCAACTCAGAGATAGTATGCTCCTGAACACAATGCCCAGTACTACCAAAATGTAATTCAATGGAAAGTATATTTATTGTATTTTTGAAGATCAGCTTATTTCAAGCCACATATTTTTAGTTTTGTATAAAGTGCTTTGTTAAAATACAATTCATGCAACATATAATTTACCCATTTAAAGAATACAATTCACTGGTTTTTAGGATATTCATAGATATGTGCAAGCCATCGCCACAGCCAATTTTAGAAGATATTCATCACCACAGAGAACCCCTGTGCCCTTTAACTAACATCCCCCTCTGTCTCAATGCCTGGAACCCACACATCTCTCTTCTGTCTCCATGGATTTGCCTATTCTGGACTTCCAAATGAGTTAAATTACATAATATGTGAAGTTTTGTGGCTGGCTTTTTTCTCTTAACACAATGTTTTCAAGGTCCATCTAAGTTGCAGTGTAAATCAATACTTCATTCCTTGTCTTTGTGTGTGTGTGTGTATGTGTGTGTGTGTG